>DVQG01001360.1:0-10966 GCA_018231605.1 Papilio ambrax
AATCGATTTTTGACTTTTTGACCTTGAGAAGCAATGGGATACTTTGTTGTTTTTCACATCGAAGTGACATCTGAGCGTATGTTATGAATGGAATGACAATTGACGTCAGTTGTCTCATGCCAACTCATGTAGCGTTTTAGTCGCACGAAAATAACCGTAATTTTGTTTTATAATTTTTAGCTTAATGATTGAATTTTTTCGTGTCTTTTTTTTATTCTGGTTGTCTTATTAGAAGTAGAATCGTTTACAAAAATAAAAAAAAACATCCATATTCCGTATTGGAATACTAGCTTTTACTCATTTTCTTATATTTAATCAGTAACTACTGGGTATTTCGAAATAAAACTGCTATTTGCTTATATCACTTAAAAATAATTTATTACCAAATTAGTTCTACCGTACATTCCATATGTCAATGTGTAAAACAAAAATGTAACACCAATAATCACATTTCATTTCTTTTCAAAGATCTTTTTATAACAAAACTAGCTCAACGTTCCTTCCTTCTCATACTATATCTAAGTAGGTTTTACATACTTTCTGACAGAACTAGATTTCTCTTAGATCCTTGTTTTACTTCAGTAGACAAGTGTTGGATAAGACCACAATTTTTTTTTATAAGAGAACAGGGCAAACGAGCGGCGGGAACACAAGGGGTGGTCAACGACGCCCAGACATTCGCAACACCAGAGGAACTACAGATGCGTTGGTTTTGTGTAAATTGTTGGCTCGCTTCTTGAAGGACCCTAAGTCGTATTGGTTTGGAAATACCGCCAAGGACAGACTGTTCCACAACGCGGCTGTGCGGGGTAGAAAGAACTGCTTTAAAATATCTCATATCAATTGTAAGTAAAGTTAAAAATATGTTTACAATAAATATGTCCACACAGTTTAATGTTTCATTTATACTTAGTTCCAATCCAAACTAGAGGAAATTTCACCATCAACAAACAACAATTGAATCCAGAAACCCAATTTTTTTTAATATCAGGACTATTATTGCCAAAAAAAAAACTACAAATGAAATTATACATACAGCAACAATAGAGCTAGTAAAAAAAGGTGACAAGCTCAGCTAATGCAGGGACGGCGCAGGCCGTTACTGCGCTGGATTTAAGATAGCCCCTTTACAATTGACACATACTAATATTATCAATGCGAAAGTTTAGATTGATGGATGTTAGAGTTTGTAGCCTAAAACCGATTTCGATGAAATTTGATATAGATCTAGATGATAGTCTGGAAGAACACATAGGCTATTTACTTTTGATTTTTTTATTCCCCGCGGGTGAAAGCTACTAATACTGGTATTTAACAATAAGCAAACACCCCTAAAAATAAAAGGGAATATGTACAAGACCATCGTAAGATCCATCATGATGTAAGGATCTGATTGTTTGGCTGTAAAAGGGACGCATGAAAAGACTACATGTGGCAGAAATGCGAATGTTAAGATGAATGTGTGATACGAAATGAGTATAGAGGAAATTTCAGAGTAGCCCCAGTGGTAGACAAATTAAGGAGTAAAAGGTAAGCACAGTATGAACATGTTATGAAGGATGAATCGCATGTTACAAGGAGAACGTTAGTTAAACCTAGAAAGAGACGGATGGATTGCATGAAAGAATGGAGTGATGACGGATGATAGAGTTATTTGGGGGACGAAAATACGGTGCGCAGACCCTATGGGAGTTGGATAAAGTAGGGGAGATAATGATGACTATATTTTACAATAAAATATTTACATGAAATATATATTTTATTATATATCATTGTCACAATTTTTTGTGTTTGATCTTACGTTTTAAACATTTAGCATCAACAGTATCTAAACTGTCAGAATCGTTGGCTACTTTTCTTTTTAGTAAAGCTTCGTCGTCTGCGGTTTGTACTTGCTTCAGCGGCAACAAGCCGACAGCAAACGGTATATCTCCTTCTAAAGTTGAATTGTCATGATTCGAGCAAGGCTCCATGTTTTCTTTGTTAACTTCATTTTCGTGTAATATATCATCCCACTGATTAGAGGAGTCGATGCGCTCCGTCAAATCTATTATAGGATCTGAATATGTAACGCTCTTATTTTTGTCATCACTATGTAGATTGTTTGATTTGTTTGAAACATTCTCCGTTTCACAATCTTTTTCAAGAACATTTTCGCTTACTGTTACATTATCCCATTGTAAATTACTCTGTCCACTGTCTTTTGTTGTGTCCGCTGTGCTTGTGTACTGCGTTTGGTTAATATCACATACGTCTTTCTGAAAAACTTCTTCGACGTTAAAATCGTTATTCATGGTCGAAGTTTCTTTCTTATCAGTTCTGTTATCGAGCTTTATCTTTTCTTCTATGTTCATTAAATCCTTAATTAAATCGTCTCGCTCCTGCACCCTTTTGTCTAACTCGTCGTGATCGTTGAAATTGTTTCTGACGTCATCGTTTTGTTTGGAACTGGAAATTAGACAGTCGAGAGGATCTTCCTTGAAATCGGAGCTTTGTGGCAGCGGCAAACTAAAGTCGTAGCAGTCTTCGTTCCTTCTTAAATCTTCATTATTTAACGAACCGTACGGTTGTGTCATGTTTTCGTTGAGATTGGAAATTTTGGAGTCCAGCAAGGACATGTTAAAACTGGTATCTAGCGATGTGCTCGGGCAGAGCTGCTCCATGACCCTAGCGTCGTTCAGCTGCTGGTCCTCGTAAAATTTTTTGACGTCATCACTCATAGACTTAGTGAAGAATTGCATATCACTATCGATGCAGGAGAAGTCGTGCGAGTTCACCGGGTCCAAGTTAGATTGACTCTCTTGCAGATCTTGGCCGAGAACAACGTAGTTCTGTTGTTCACCAAAAGATTCTAGATTATCAGGTAAAATAGCGCTAAGGCTGTTGATGGCATCTTCGTGCCGACTGTACTGCGGATCCTTGTCATAGTTGCTATCGTTGTAGCCTTTCGAATTGATAAGCATCTCTCCTCTCTCTATTGATTTAGATAGATCGTCGATGCTTTTAATTTCGCTGGGATCTGCGACTTTTTCTATGATATTAGGCTGCTCGATTACTTCGTATTGTATCTCGTTGCTCTGTACCATATCTAGAAGGACCTGTTCGTTGACATTGATGTAGGAACCGTCGCCGGATTCGAAGAGTATCGGCAGGTCTGTGGGCAGGCCGGCGCTCTTCAGGGCGTTCACGTACTGCGACATGGCTGTTCCAATGCCAGCGCCGGTATCGCTGCCGGAGTTCGTCGTGCTCGTGTTAGCAAAGCTCGAGGTTATGGTCTCGTTTATTAGAGAGTCCTTCGAGAACGGCATTCCCTGGTCGAGGACGTTTGAGGATACGGTCTGATCCATGTACATAAGGTCGTTGTCGATGTTCAGGTAGTTGTTGGTGGTGGACTCAGGATCGCATATGCTGTCCACGGCCTGAGACAAGGTCACTCGGTCCATGTAGTCCTGCAATTAACAATGTTCTGTAAGTAATAAATTTGGATTTTAACTTCTATGTGATCTTGACCCTAAGTGTGATGTACCTGCATGTGCCTGGTCTGCAGGTGCTTGAGCTGGTGGATGGCCTTGCGGGAGTCCTGCTCGCGGCGCAGCAGGGCGCGCTCGGTGGCGCGGCCCAGGGCGCCGCCGCCCTCCCAACCCGACGACCGCTGTTGAGAAAACGACATCACACACTTGGAATGAAAATACTTTGCAGGTTACAAAACATAAAAGCATTTATAGAACTAGTATAGCATTGAAGATTCAATGAAATGTAATGGCTACACAAAGTCATTAATTGTGGATGCTGAAATAAGGCAAATATTTGGTTACTTAGCAAAACTTACCCTAACACTGGGCCTGCCGCGGCGGGGCCGGATGGCGCGCGGCGTGTCAGCGTACTCCGCGCCCGGCGCACCACCGCCTCCGTTCTCGATATCGAACGGAATGCGTACAACCATATCCTAACATTTAATTTACTAATTGAACAACGTAAAAAACAAAAAGCTGGGTAAGAGCATAATAAATAAAACATATTTGATGCAACAAAATGTATTGTAAGCACCTTATTAGTCCGATTCAAGCTGTCGTTGGATTGACAAGTGCTCGAGGGCGCAAGCGGGGCAGGCGGGGGCTTCGCCTCCATCGGTTCCTTGTATATATAAATTAGTTTTATGTTATGCAGTTAAATATGACATGTACATTTATTTTTACTAATTTAGTTACGCGTTCATTTAACAGAATCAATTCAGTGTGACGTCGTGTTTTCATGTTATTGTGGTCGAATAATAGTACAATATAATAAAATTGAAGGTATTTGACAAAAATGAAGGCATAAAAATTTGATTACCTGTGCGTGCAGATTGATGAGAGACTGCGGCGGTCGACTGATGACCACAGGAGGCGTAAATACTGGCAACTCGGCTTTTAGACAAAATACAAAACAAATTATTATTTCATTCATACTATGAAGTTGGAGAAAGCAATTACTAATTAGTAGGAAATGTCCGCGAAAATGTTTAAGGTTAGGTTACATTAAATAATAATATACGACCCATCTCATAAAGTTAGGTTATGTTTCAAATTAGCTGTAAACAATAAATAATATATAAATTTTAAATAAAACTTACTGTGTTTAGTAATTCCGAGACCTTCTTTTGTCACTTTAGATAAACCTTTTATTTTCAAAAATTGCGCGGCTGAAACTAATTCATCCAAATTTTCTTCTAAACATTGAGTTTTTCCACAGTACATGAACTCCACCAACGATTTCAGAACACTAAAGCGCATTTTCAATATAATCAGCGGTTCTCCAGATTGTTTTTGTAACAATTCCTGATGAACATTTTGAAAAAGCGTAAGTCTGCACAATGAGTTGGTTTATTAATTAAAATAAAGTCAAATAAAGTATTTAGTATACCTGGAAATACGCACTACTTGCTGCCAGAACAGCTTTGTGGACACGCAAAGTGTGAGAACTGCACATTAGTGTCATGTCCACTAATGATTGCATTTGTAAAAGTTTTCCAAACCTAGACATTAAGTGTTCTGAATAATCTTCATAGTGGAGACTGTACCGTATTGGTGCCATTCCAAGTTAAATTTTTAGATATCACATGCAATGCGTTTCAACTGCATTTGACAACAAAACGGATTTTGAAAGGTTTAACAAAAGAGAAATTACATTTTATTTTTTTTGAAATCAGCAATGGAACGAGTTCGTACTACGCCAGTTTTATTTTAACGAATTTTGAAAATTAAAATAATTATGCCAGAAGAATTATTTATTGGAAATAATAATTTTCATAGGTTATAAAAATATGTTAATCACTTTTTTTAAAACAAAAATTATGACAACGCATTTTTGAAACAAAATGTTGAACGTTAAATTGACATGTACTTTTATATTTGTTAGAATAAAAAAAGTATAATTTAATTTTGGAATTATTTGTTTATTACAATTGCACGTTAAGAAAACTACTCTATTTAATGGATCGTTTAATTGTTTAAAAAATACAGAAAAAATAGTAAATGTTAGAAAATGAATTTATTACAAATTTGTATTCACCGTCAGGATACATTATTAACATTCAGGTAAACTTATTAAATGAACTTTTAAATATAATTACAACAGATAATAAAACACACTATCACAGACTAATTAAGTACTGGAAATTGGATACATATGCAATATCTTAATATTTTTAAATGCTACATATTTTGTATTCTTGAAGAGGTTTAGATGATTTATTGGTGTATTGAAATAATTAATGAATATTGCAAAAACAATTTTGCCTTGTCTTCACTAACATGAAGGAATGAATTTAATTTGGTCATAAGGCACTTGGAACAAATAGAAAGATAAAGGCCAGACTTGTAATTAGATTACCTGATAACGACTAAATGATTTACAGAAAAAAAATACAGTCATCTAAATAATCGAATATACACTCTGGAATTTCACTAATATGAGTTATTTAGCACTTATAAGAACTATAAAAATTATTAAACAGTTTCATAGAATCTAATCACATTTAGTTTTATGAATTTCACAATCAACACATACTTAATTTTTATATTTATATAGATTTTTAGAGAGGTATTGCAACTCAAAAAAAAGCTAACATAGACTACAGAAGAGGTTATATTTGTTTTGTATGGTCTATGGAAAAACAGAATATTTAATAACCTATAGTAAGACACTATTTTATGAGGCAAATGCTTTAGACAATTGCTAACAAAATCTAGCTTTCCCATATAGAGATGAATTAATACAAATTTGTAACACTTCCAATACTTTTAGTATCGCCTTAGATATCAGTTTTATACATTATCTAGCTTTTACCCTTACTTTCCTACGACGAAGCTCATAGACGCCACAACAAGCGCTCGCGCCGAACAACATCTTGTCTTACTGGAACACATTCTGTATATCTGAGATGGAAATATACAAATATAAATGAAACACCCTGTAGCAAAATATATCGACTGTAAAAAAAGGCTGTACTTTTATTTGTACTTCTGAATTTATATTTGGTGTTACATACAAAAAAAAATGAAATACTGTTTTTTATAACCTCGTCCATTTAAAAAAAAATCTCAGCTTTATTACGAAAAACTGAAAATTGTGAACTTCATTTCATGTACCTACAAACTATACAGCGTACTACAATTATCATTTACATTTAATATTAATTACACCGTATGTCCTTTAATATTGTCACACTAATACAGTTTTTACAATATTTCATCCCAGATATTGCAGAACTTAAAAATAATAACAGCCGCAAAAGTCCGTTAACCACAATTAAAAGTAGGCATTTATATTTTTAATTGATTCCAATATTTATAGAAAAATATTCTCATTATTATTAAAAAAACAGTTTATTTTCGTTAATCATCTTATTCTATTAATTTGAAATGTTTTGTTCAGTTGTTTGAAATAGGATCCCATAGAATTTGTGAACGAAAAATAGAGCACAGATTAAAAATTAAAACAGAAAAAATATTTGTCAGTTTTTATAAGCACTTTACGTGAATAGAGAAAAGAATAGGTTAAAAATTCCGAAGCTCCGTTATATTTACACATCTTTATAACATTGACTAAAATCCTTTTCACTGGGATGCCTATATTAACTAAATCGACGTTAAAACTACTGTAGTTATAGCGTGAGCAGGAAAATAGAAAACCACTGAATCGCCTATTTCATTACATTTTCTATAAGTCGACGAAGATCTTTTATATTTCTGGTCATGCTACATGTGTTAGGAGATTCTTGGTGCGAAGACATTTTAATTAATTCTAGAACAGATTGACACTTTAATTGACAGCTATTAAAAAAAAGTATACTTCGATACTGTGAAGTATTATTATTGTACTAAGCACATTAATTATTGCATTACTTTAGTTAAAATAATACGTATAACAAAGTAAAGGGGAATTTGCGTAAAATAATTATAATATAGCTATGTATAAAGTAACAGCATATGAACACTTTACATAGATATGAGTAAATTTGTACAATAGGTACATAGTATGTAGAAAAAATAGAGATTCATTTATAGAGATGGATCAGTGAAACGAGACCATTGCTAGTCCTAACTCTGACATGGCGGGAAATACTAACATGCTGCTCTACAACTGTCACAGATTCAACATAAAGTATACCACAGACAAGCGTTGAACCATAAAGAAGTTTAGGATGAGAGTTTTTACAAGCAATTTACAAATATAGAAATTAAGAGAACTTTTAGCATTGAAAATTTGGCTTATTATATTATTACTATTAAAGAGAATTAATTTTAGTCTGCATTTTTACAGACAACTGAACAATGGCCTGTTTCAGTGGCAGGTTACGTTAGTCTTATTATTAAAAGCAAATTACAATATTTACATCAGCCGTCGATAGATACACTTGAGGTATATCTAATATACACATCGATTATTTGTTCATAGTTAAAAAAAAAACTTAAAAACTAGTAGTCTATGGAATGTTAATTGTCTATGATCTTTAGGAAGTCCTCCGGTGAGATGTGGATGCCATCGCTGGAGTCGGTCGCGTTGGGGACGGTATTCTTCAGTTCGCCGAACGTGTAGGTAGGTTTGGGCTTGCTCCTCTGCCGGGCGGCCGGCAGCGAGGACTCGCAGTCGAGGCTGGCGCGCTTGCTCCAGCAGAAGGCCTGGCGCGGCTCCGCGCCCGCCGACATCGGCATCGCCAGGTGCAGCCGCGATCGGCTCAGCTCGTTGTCGCTCATCTGACGCTTCAGCTTGTCCTTGCCGACGACCAGCTGGAACCCGCGGGAACCTTCCGGTTTGGTCTGGGCAAGCTCCGCCTCGCTCGACTGCCGTCTCATTTTATCGTCGGTCGGCGTGGCGCGCGCTCTTTCGACCAGACTGTTCTGTCGGGAAGACTTGCTCGGTCGCGACTTGGTATCGTGGCGACTGCTGCCGGAGGAACTGGTGGTGTTGGTGTCGCCGGTGTTGTCGCGGCGCAGCGTGTCTATGACGTTGTAGAAGTGCTCGAGGTCATTGCTGGCGGTGCGCGCGCGGGCGGCGCCGGCGGCGTGGCGCGGCTGCGCGCGTGGCAGGTGTCCGTGGCTGGCCTGGCGCGCGATGGCGGCGGGCTGGCGGCGCGGCATGTTGCAGCTGCGGGGCACGAAACCGTCCTTGTCCGAGACGAGCACATTCTCGTACACGTGGCAGTTGTCTCCGTCGTCCTGGGAGATCAGATTCTGTCGACTCTCGGTCGTTTCACGCTTTTGTCCGACGGAGTTGCTCTTCTTGTGTCCGTTGCGATGTTTGGCCTCCGGCAGTTTCTTACCGAGCTTGCAGTCGCTGGCGCTGCGCGGGAGCAGATTCTCGTAGCCGTGCGCGGTTTTATCTTGGCACTGCGTTTTATCCGAGTTAGTGCTGTTATTTGTGTTATCTATACTAGTTTTAGCTGAAGTCGTATGCTTAGGTTTAATGGCGTTGGTTTTTCCGAGATCCGCGGGGGTGAGCTGATGTGTAGGGTCGTGTCGTTTTCTGTCAACGTCGGGCTTGGATGACTTGTCTAGAACGACTTTAGTTTTGTCGCTTTTACAAATCTTCAAGCTGAATCTGAACGGCGGCTTGAACACTACTTGGAGACGGGCCTTCTCGCCGGAAAGAAGATTTGTGGCACTCTTGGAGGGTCTAGTTTTCCGTGCACCCTTGGCGACTTGTCTACTAGTTCTTTCTGTGAGACCCAGCGGGATGGACTTAGATTTGGGTATGGCGGTGGGCTGCGGCGAGCTGAGCAGCCACTTCTGCACCTTGGACAAAGCCTCTGAGTCCTTAACGGGTGAGGCTGGATGTTTCTGCATGGAGCTGTAGTCTATGGTCGCGCTCTTCACCTTTGCCTTGCGTTTCTTCACCTTGCCTTTATGTTTGGACAGTAGGATGTGTTTGGGAGACTTTCCGTCAGAGTTCGTGACGACTGCCGCGCTTTCTTTTACTACTTTATGACCTTCTTCTGGCTTCGATAGAGCGTTTGGTTTCTGAAAAAAAAAATTAACATTGTATGTATAACTTCTAACACTTTAAATACTTATCACAATATTTTTGTTTCAATATGCACGTATGAAGATATCGAATCAATCTTACCCTCTTCTTGTTAACGTTGTAGGAGGGCGATGCTTTATCTCCCTGTTTGTTATGATGGTCTTTCTTTATTCTGTACGCGCGAGTTCGCAACGCTACTTTCTTCTTCAGAGGCAGTTTAGACCTGAAACATAGTTAACAAATTTGTATGAGATATTTACAAAAACAAAGTGGAACGATGTCGTGTACGTGAAGAAATAAATGCCATAAACTAATAAGAAAATATGTATGTTTGATCCTTAACACCAGGAAATAGGGTCTATTTTAATTATTGATAAAAGAAGTATTTGGTTACCTGACGGCGGTGTGCACGATGAGGCCCTGGTCTGCGGCGTCAGGCAGGCGGACGGTCTCGGTGGTCGAGGAGTGGATGATGGTGACGGACTTGAGCTTCTTACCGTGACGGCCGAGGAAACGGGTACTTGCAAACTGGAATTACACCATAAAATGTTATGTTATAACAGAATCATTTAAATTGTGTTTTTTACTAGCCAAAATTATACATAACACGTGTATCCTTGTGAATGAGATTAGTGATGCATTTTGTGTTCAGAAAATTTATACAAATCGTAACCAAGTATTTTAGAAGTAACAAAAATATTCAAGAGATTAGTTTTTGTAGGACAAATAAAGTGAAATTTCAATTCTAGTAATAACAAGAGCATTAAAACTGACGGTTGTTTCGTACGGTGGTTTACTGTCTAAACTCTGTTAAAACGTATAAAAACGTATAAACATTACCATCTCTTTTATTTCCTTTGAACATAACAGAGATAATGATATTTTTGTAAAAGTGATTTGAAAATATACGTAGATGTTAGGAGTGATTTAATCATGTTGAGGTGTAATTGAAAACACGAAGATAAATGTTTTGGTATTTTGATTGTTGAAAAATATTTAGCATATTACAGTCGATAAAATGTAGAAAATGGAAGTTTCATACAACACTTCTAGCTTTGTAACAATATCGTTTGTGTACCTTATAATAAAATGTACTAGGACGCTAACATTTAGGGTCAACTTCAAACTCAGTGTCGAGTATACGGCAGCATCGCTATGCAAAATGAAGAAATTAATTTCCATTACAATTAACATATCTACAGCAATTATTAATTTTCACACCTTCACAAAACAACAAAAACAAAAGGTTTTTTTTAACAATTTCCAAGATTTTTTCAAACGATTTTCTCGTAGTCCCAAATCTTCGTCAACGTTCGTTTGAACATTGGTCACAAACTGTCCCAACCATACCATAAACTGATTTTCATAGAACTTTTAACTAGTAATAGTAACAATCATAGTAATAGTAATACTTACAGTAATAGTAATAGAAACTATTAAAATATTTGGATTTGGCTCACGA
>DVQG01001361.1:0-10965 GCA_018231605.1 Papilio ambrax
GTCCTTCTAAAGATCGAATTAGAAATGAATCGATTATCAATCGTATCCGGTTACAATAAGACTCAATCTAATGTTATCGGAAAATCGATTCGTTTTAAACCGATTACCGAATATTCGATTATTCATGCGATTAGATCGATGGTCAGATGTGTGATGATAGTGATAATTAAACAATAAACCGCGTGGGCCCCGTGTGCTACGGGATCGGGGACACCGTTTAATCCTAATGCTTAACAATACTCTTATCTGTGGGAAGTTTGATTGTATTTTAATATATTTGCGAGTACATTTACATATGTTATGACGGGAAATAAATATGACATTCAAAATGATGCTAATTTTACTTGTATACGTATGACGAATCTCAATGAAGGTACCGAACTTCAATTAAAAACTTTGTATGCATCACTTTTCACAGTAAGCTCTACTTTCTGTTATTTTATCTATATCTAATCTTATATTATATAAATTTGAATTTTTGTGTGGATTGAAATAATTAAAAAACTGGGACGATTTTAAAAAATCTTTCACCATTAATAAGCTACGTTGTCAGTAAGCACTCGTATTACATATGTTATATTTATTATTATTATATTTTTTAATTTAACGCGGGGGAAGTCGCTGACAACAGTTAGTCTTCAATATAATAGACAATTATGCGTTATTTTTAAGAATAGGATGTTGAAAATTGTGAGTAAAATATTTGTAAATATACTTCACTAGTAAAAATGATAATAAAATTTATAAAAAACATTTTCAAGTCCAAGTTTAAAAGGTACCGTGGTTCCGCAGTCTCTTACATCGTGCGGGTAGACACAAATGTTTAACAACCGTTTCGATTTCAAAAGGCAATCACTGATTATGGGCATTGTGTGGGCTGCGAACCAGTGGCGAGTGAAATTTTTAAACATCACCACCCGTCTGACCCCCACCCCTTATCTTAAGGGGGGTTAAAATGGGCAGGAAAAGCGTTATCCGATGGTCGTATTTACTACACGGACAATAGAAAAGGGATTGAAGCTGGATGTTGTTTGGAACGCTTGTTACAGATTTGTAAATGTTATTTATTATGGAGACGAAAAGAAGATTTTTCTGCATGTCTAATAATATTAAACAGTAATAATTTTTCTAAGGGGTTGAAAGTGTAATATACCGGGAGAATTTGTATGTCTACAAAAATAATGACATAATTTTAAATATGAAATTGTAAGTCCAATGAAATAAATGCGTTCTCACATGTAAAACTTCTACTGAACCAGTTTGTCTAAAATATTAATTATTAGCACTAACGGCCTCGGAGCCTACCCTAAGTTGGACACCCTAAGGGTGACTAGGCCATAGTCAACCACCCTAGCCCAGAGCGGTTTGGTTGACTACTCACATATCTTTGAATTTCTTCGCCGATTTGTGCAGGTTCCATCACGATGTTTTCCTTCACCGTAAGAACGTCGGTTATATTTTTTACATATGAGAATTCTAAAAATCGCTAATCACATTGAAACATGGCGGGATTCGAACCCAGTACCTGTAGATTACAAGTCAAGTACACAAACCTCAGAGCCAACGACGCTCTTAGTGTAATGATAGCACAAATATATTTTATCTTTTAGTTTAGACATTAATTTAAAATTAAAAGGGATGGGGCTCCGAAAGTAATACGAAGTATAAAGCAGGTGGTACTGCACGGCCGATTCAATTACTCGGTTTTGACATCGTTTTTATTGCGCACGATTTATATCTGAAGGTAGAAGTCGTGAGGTCTCAGTTTATCTGTACAATGTTCCGTTCTCTGCATGCATCATGCACTTGAGTATAATGTTATTAAGACAACTCACTTAGTCCGGTCATGTGAGGTCGCAATATTATGGATAATAATATAAAATGAGTTAACAATGTGAATTGTGATAACTTGAGATAATTGAATAACAAGTGTGAAGATTATTGTTAATTTTAAACATTTCATAAATATACCTTATTAAGTAGGTATTCTGAACTTAAGTTTGGAATAAACAGTAGCGCAAAAGAGTAAAGGCTATTTCTTATCCCTGAATAATGTACGGTTTTTGTGGTATCTATATACTTATCTATTTTAATGTTATGATTTTATTTTTAGTGCTTGGTGCGCAGTTGAACATGGCCTTCAAAACACGGAAGCGTCTAAAATGTCACAAGCAATAGATCAATGCAATATGTCGATTAATATGCATATTTGATAGGAATGTTGTCTTAAGTTCCGCTTTGACCTACATTATTTTTGTATTTTTTGTTACATAGATGTATATATTCGACATAAAATTGAACTATCAAAAATTTAAACTGCTCATATTTCTGCGTAAGAATACATTATCAAATTGTTAAGTTGAAAATAAGTAAAGTGTAAGAAAATACGAAGACGTGTTATATAGGCGCTTTGCGACCGGAAACCGCCGGAGCGACTTCCGGCGACGCGGCGCGCGCACGCCAGCGCCTCTAGCGGACATTTCCAGACGCTCGATAAGCTTTAAGTGGGAATGTGCTTTAACTTTGAAAAAGTCTTGCAGTCTATTTTGTATTTTCATTAGATATTATCAATTTACATATAATAATAGACAAAATAAACAAATTAATAGAAATATTTTGTAAGTTATTTTAATTATAAATCACATCCTACTAATAATAAAAATACTTCAGTCCTACGATCGTCTACTTTTACAAATCAGGCGACAAATATTTCGTACAATGGATAATTATCTCAATCGTAAAATGAGTATTTAGATTCGTAACGAGGTAAGTCCCTATCATCTAGTTTGAAATAAGAACGCCTAGTCAGGGTACCTCGCCATCGACTTGTTATGCGGCGGATGTCCGTCGCGCCGCTGCTCTGAATGACCGTCTTCCGCCCCCCACCACGTCTCACCCCACTCACCCCTTCACTGACACCCCCGAGGCCCACGTGGGGCAAACCGAGCGCTGCAAATTGCCGTAAGGTGCTACACATGCTCGAAAAATCATTTTAGCTGCGAGTTGGTACTTTCAATGTTTTTAATTTTACAACATAGTTGTAAGCATTTCTATTTCAGTTATCATTAGGGTAATTTTGGCATAAGAACCTTTAATACATTAAGAAATAGTTGAATTTTCGCATAAAGTTCATAATATTTTTACGACTGATTTATGAATATTTCAGTGGCATAGCATGGATATGACGCATTTTACACATGTCTCAGACATGAACAAATAGCGGTTAAATGACCGCTTCGACCGAACCATATTTTACACAAGTGTTTTTTTTGTTTAACGAAACGTATGTGGAACAAAAAGCTGACCCCGACCTGTTTAAAATATTTTCTACATGTTTCATAAATAAAGATAGACTAGACATTTTAAAACAATTTTAATGTTTATTTAAAAATTACGATAACAACAGAATTTCTTAACCAACAGCTTTAGTTTAATTTCAACGAAATTATTTAATTAATTTAGGCTATTCTTCCTATAGAGCAAAATTCTCCCTAACCAATAGTGGTAAATTAAAAATATTTCTCGTTTCCTACGTTACTTGATTAGCTCACCAACCTTTATGAATGCAATAAAACCAAAATGGCGTCGTATCCACACCCATTTCCATCGGCACTTCGCTAAAACTCAGATTTGTGTAAACTATCGCGTTACTTCACAAATTGTTTTCACAGTCACACCCTACCGCACAAATTCGTTACGCCCTTGTCTGGGGCGTACGTCATTAATTGAATAAATTCAATAACTGTAATAATTTTAAACAGTTACTTACTTAGAATTAAACTGCTATTCAATTCCTTAAGAATACGGTCTGATTTTACTCAGTCGTCAAGTTTATGGCTACAAAAATCGTTAACAAACAATTAGAAATTTTTATAATTTAATCATACTTCATACTTAACTTCCTCATAGTAAATAGCGAAAGTTTGGATGGATGTTTAATGAAATAGGACTCAACAGATCTCGATTAATTGCTCTGATCTAGTCCATAGATAGGAAAAACATATAGGTATTTACTATAACATGTTTTTTTTTCGCGCGTACTAAGTCGCCGACAACAGCTAATCAAGCTATTAAAAAGCCTACTATTATAAATGTAATATTTTGACAAATTTAGCTCACAAACAAATGACAAAACCGCGTCCTCCGAAAATTCTTATGAGACAAAATGCGATCTCCAAAATTGGTCTGTCCTTGTTGGCCAGATGTGAGGGGCTATTTTAAACTCGTAATAACCGTTGTCGACACGTGTGTGACGACCATTACCACATATTACAAAAAATTGGAGAAAAAACAATAAAATGTTCGGAGGGGGAGTGTTTGGGGACATCAAAGTGGACGCGGTTAAAAATTTATTTCACTTTTGCTACAGTTTTAATAATACCCTTACTTTATGTAGTCGAAATATATTATATGATACTTTTAATAATCGTGATAGTATTTGTTAAGTTTAGTATAATTTATTACACAACTTATTTGGTAGTAAATACTTAGTTATAAACCGATCCAAAGTTTCTTAAAAATTTTATTTGGTAACGTTAAAAAAAGAATCGACTTTTCTTCGAAATGTTTGGAAAATCCTATCTTGAAAATATGTAACATCTCCAATCATCTTAAGTTCTCCGAATAGTCATCTATCATAGAATAAATCTATGATATATTTACCGCAGCGGGCGCATTATCACCATTCCTAAATCAGCTATCAACGGACTCTTTTCACTAAAAGGGTGAGCCACACTATAGAAAAGGTTGACCCTTCATAAAGACTTATCACTTCATATACAAAATAAGGTTCTACTAATCCTACGAATACCAGACGAAATGAAAGCCTAAATATAGATGTCATAAAGTTCAAATCACAAAAACCGCACCACAACGATGGGATCTCGTCAAACTTAGCGGTAGTTTTTTCACAACAATCTCCTCTCGGACTTAACTTACGTTATCTCGCCTACGAACGTCACGAGGAATAGAAAACCCGCACATACATAATAAGGACGATATTTCTAAAGAAATTTAAATTCGCCCGCAAAGGTCCTGAGATAGGATTAAAGATTGGGCGTCGAGATGGCCCTTTGTGGCCGACCCTTAAGAAAACATGTCTTGATATGGAAATATCTCGGACGGAACTTTGTTGTGGAATCATTTACGACTGCGATAAAACGAACAGAGAGCGAATAAAACTTGAATGTGTGTATTTTATTTTAATTTTCGTCCAGTGACAAACGTTGGCCTATCATGTCAATGGTTATTGCACATGGGTGAACGCGAAGTGCGTCATTGTTCGGTGCGGCCTGACCGATCGTTTATCGATGCGGCGGACCGTGCACTCTCGAGTATAAAGGATAATTTTTATCTGTGGTCAACGTAAAGGGTTGGTTAAATCGATATTTAATGCATCAGCAATAGCAAACCGATCAAATAGAGGATGTTCCACTAAATTTGCAATTTAAAAACATTGTTTTGTATTAAAAAAAACAAATTCTAATCATGGTTTTATTTCAAAGCCATGAGATATCCCACTGTCAGGATTGCTTGAAATATAAATGTACATACATGTACATCAAATGTTGAACGTATAGCCACAATACAAAACAACTCAATAATTCCATCCAAAACTACAAAGTCCGACAATAAATTCATTAATTTTAAAACAAACCGAACCGAACAAACGCTGGACCCAGTCTGCACTTGAGTCAATATTTATTTTGATATAAATATGTGACGGCCATCGCTACTGCCTCGTTTTGTCATGTTAATGACTGTAATAATGACACCTTGTGGACACAATATAAAATATTACACGCAGCAAGCCTTTGTCACGACCACGGTAAAGAAATTAACCATAGTATGGAAATGCCACATTCACATAAAGATCATCCAACAGCTGTGGATAGTTAAAATTTTAATCATGATGCGAGTGCATAGCTTTCGTTCTTCTATTTATAGTCGCTTACCGAATAGTCAAAGGCCGCGCATCGGGCACGAGACAATCTTCCCCTCACCTTTCCCATAGAAAAGACGTCACTTCTAAAATTAAAACCCACTTATTTAAAACCCGCCACTTAGCCACCTTCCCGGCTGTACAAAAACTAAAAATATCATCGAGCATTGTGTCACGCTCAAAGAAGTTCCATAGGTCACGGCGACGCACGACGCACCACGTGTCAGGAACACGCCAAACATTTTTTATCTTCGAAAAAATTATAAAAGACCTCTCTAACAATGGGACTCCGGTAGCATCTTTGACAATTATAATATCTGAGTTGTTCGCTTCCGCCACGGCGTTAACGTCAACAGATCGTCCTTCGATATTAAACTTTAAACAGATATAATAACTGCTGAATATTCAATGACCATCGTACAAAACACGAACTCTTTTGTTAATAGCATCGTGATGGTTAACATAAGGGTCATCACAAAGGCGAGAGATAACAATGCGCGCACGTCAATCGTGTGCTCATGCAAATAATTTTTTTCTTCACAAACATCCCCTTTATCTGTTACGAAAGTGATGGGGTTAATTAATATGTAAAAAATAATACAATTAAAATTAAGGTCCCCTATAAGTCGGCACGAGGTCAAACTTAACTGTCACCATTACAATATTCTTATTTGACATTGCAGCGAATTGTTTGTAGATTTATAGTTGATACTGTTTTGTTTCTGTTCATTCGTTTAATATATTATGAAATTTTTATAGCTACTGAACCCTTTTATTGAATAAGCCTGCTTGACAGCTCACTCGAAGGGGTTAATATGAACGTTTAGGATAAACTCAATAAGCCGAGACAACTGGTGCTGAAGCAAAACCTGCAATTGACATCTCTATGATAGCGCAATCGAATACCCAGGCGCCGGTGCGATTCCAACTCGTATTTCCAACGACCGAAACTTTACAATTGTTATTGAAAACAAAACGGAAAGGACAATAGTAAGGAATATGAAATAATTAATATTTCTGGTTATTTCGCCATTAAGTGCAACTTTAACCAGGCGAGCTGTTGCACAAAGCGGCTGACAGAATGCGGGTCGAAAATTTTGAACGCTGCACGATTTTCGGGTTTAAGGAGGCTTTTGTTGTGCAACGGTTTAATACAAAAGTGTCAAATGACGGCACATCTGCTCCCACAAAGGGTTACGCTCGGGGATAGATTATTTTTCGAACCACCCCCGCAAGATTGCTCGCTTATACAGATGTCCCAACTTACTTGAGGATTTAAATTTATCCTATATTTTCTGTATTAGTAATTAATACGAAGATAACATTTATAGATAGTCTCAATCGGGTTGGATGTTTTAATTTTCAATTTATCATTAACTAAAATGGTCTTTAAAACTTTTATTTCATTTTTACCAAATAATAGTGAGGTGTATTTTGAATGCTCACGAAAGACTGAAAATAATGCTAATCGTTTTCTGTTAATGTAGATAGGCGAGATTTACTTCCACGTCTAATTTTTTGTATGAATCATACTGTATAAGGTGTGCCTATACTCGAAATGATGCGATTAAGCTTCTATCCTGAATGTATGTTCGAAGCATGACGTAAGCATCCCGTGCGCGTCCAGTATTGTTGTTGTGCAACATCTTGCGCGATGTAGGACAAAGGAAACGGAGCGTGACGATAAAATTGTCTCCACAGCCCAAAATCTTTTCTTGTTGTCAAGTCAGATCGTAACAATCATTAATATAACACTAAATACCACACCTACATGTTAACGGTGACGTGCAGTTTTAAACTGAATCTGTCGCCTTTGTCATATTCTACTTTAGTTAACGTCATAGCGTCGTGACAATATTTTTACCTTCTTATTGATAGACAATTATGTGGCATGTCCTCAGTAAATTAACGCATAAGTACATAATCGTCAGTTCCTTTTCGCAAGATTCTTACATCTAGTGATAGTAAATTTGACACTTACCACTATGCATTGTATTCGATTCCGCGTCAGCTACTTCAGTCCTAGATTTCTTATGGTCCTCCGGTGAGCCCGACGTGTCCATATGTTCCTGTTTGATCTTCGGTTTGATGTCCTCGTCTGGAGAACTTGATGGCATAGGGGAGGTGGACGCTCTTCTTTTCGGCGTCGAAGCTTCCGCGTCTGCTTCTACATGTAACAGTTTCTTTGATTAGTATTTGAATTTATGATAGCAATGCAAATTATTTCAGCAATACTAATTAATTCTGTGTTTATAACTACGTATTCCTGAACAAATTAGTAGATAAAAATATTATATTACGTACCATCCAAAAGCCTTTTCGGCGTACTTGATGCTCCGCCATCTTCGATGAGATCAGGCGGTGCTATAGAGGGGCTGACGAGAGGCGGGGTGTGCACCCTGCTGTTTGGAGGTCTTCTGGCTGTCAATAGCGACGGCCGCCGTCCACTCGAGTTCCCCGTTGCCACCTGCCCTGTTCTCGAACCATCTTCTTGGTCAGAGTTAGGCCCTAGTAAAAGAAAAAGGATTTCGTGAGATTTTAATTCTTGATGTAGCATCGTACTGTAATTGTAATAGCGTGGATATTTATAACTTTAGGGTTATTGCCGATGCTTTTTTACCTGCACTGTAGCAGTGATAGGTGAGATCCTTATCGCAGGAGGAGACTTTGTGCTGTATGAAGCGCACGATGTCTGCGAGGGCGAACGCGCGGCGGCAGGCGCCGCAGGTGAGCGTGTCCGCCGGCACGCCCGGGCTCGGGGAGCCACCGCCCTCTGCCGCGCTGTCCGCATCCGCTGCAAATGAAAACATGATTAAATCATATAACAGTATTTATTACTTAAAATAACTGAGCGAAAATAGAAAACAAAGATTATGCGTTAAACATCGTCTTGTAGATTGTGTGTTAGTTTCTATTCAATAATCATGTGTATACAAAAATCTTACGAAAATTGAATCATAGTTGCATCATGAGTTGAATCACAGAAGAAGGGACTTCGTTAAATCGTTCAATTTTGACATGTCAAAATGCTGATATAGTATACCTGAATTATGTTTGGTTCCAAAAATAGTTTTGTACTTAATTGAAATCAGTTTTCTTAAGTTACTTTACATTCTTAGTCTTCGTAAGAAATCGGTTAAATGTTTGTTTTTCATCTAAACTTCAACTTTCAGAATAGAAATACTCGTATTACAATTTTTTATCAATACGATGAACGTTATTAAAATAATTTAACAACTTTCATACAATTTTTTCGTGTACAAAAGATCCCGTTGTTATACGTGTCCAACTAAAGTCAATGCAGCATATGGTCAGTGTCACTACCTTACAATACTTTAAAGTGTGAAATTACATTTAATAGTAGGTTGTAAGTCACGGTGTTATGGTATAAAGTGTCAGTTGTAAGATTTGACCACTTATCTTTCAATGGACAAAAGGGTATAATGAGTATGTTTCGACTGCGGTCCATGTTTTTGAATGGCCCAGTATAATTTTGTTGTGACAGGAAAGTACGGCAGATGCTGCGTTTGCGTTACTTAAAGTTAATTGTGGGCTGTCATAAAACTTATTATTAACTTTGACTGAATTTAAAACATCTTTATCAATGTTAGAGAACCTTTGCTTGTTAACTTAAAAGTTTTATTTTTCATTATTTTAATAATTGTAAATGTAACAAGAAGTTACTTTCTAAGTTATTTAAAGACTACGTTATAATACAAATGTAACCAACACTGAATGTAAATTCACGAACTGTATTCCACTAATATGAGGACCTCGTGCGTTTTTAATTACCTTATAAATAAGGCGGCGCAACACCATCACCATCGCGAGAGAATTATAAAGGCGCTTTCATATGCGAGTCGCGCACAATTGGTCGGCACATCAAAGCCGTTCGCGAGCTAATTTCACATAAGCATCGTGCAGACGCCCTTACGTTCCGTCCTCTCTTATTATTATTATTCTTTCTTCAGTTTCTTTGTAAAAGAAAGTAGGCCGTACTTAGTGCTCGCAGGGGTGACTTGAAACCGGAGTATAAAATTAATATCGCGGTAAAAAAGTTCGTGATTCGACCGCTCTGTGTACAATGTTCCACTCGGTTTGTTTAGGGGGTTTATTATGTAAATGTGACATTGTATTGACGTATTTTTTACAGATTTGTTTAAACGGCCCGGCTCGTGGCAAACGGATATGTTTTTCATCACTTCCTTGTTTAATGGATTGTCTTTTTTGTATGTTTTAATTTGTTTAGTCAGCGTTAACGATGTCGCGTGCTACTCGCATGTATTCAATATCATTTTTATTCATCACTTAGTAGAGTATATTTCACATCTAATTTTAAAAGATAGGCATAAAGAAGGCCATAATTTTATAAAACAACCCTAGAATAAAATTGAAGTCCGTGTCTAAATCTTGAATTAAGATTATAAAACAGAACTGTCAGGGACTACACTTGTATTTTAAAGTAATAAACAGAAGAAATAGAAAAATACGTTGTATAAGTCAACTTAGTCGACGTAGATACAGTCTACGTTACACAATACGTATGTTACGTTATGTATAAATTCGACACCTTTGTGTATATACATGTGAATAGTAATGTAATAGATTCCGAATTATCGTGTCCAATGCTCAGGTAGCCACACCCCCTGCGCGGCGAGTGGACAGCGGTCAACTGGCGCCCTCTCGCCGACACCCACGCACACGCCTGATTTATTGACGTTATTCCAATCATTTCAATAAGGGATGATACAGGACTTCGGTATTTGTACTTTAATGTAACTTGTCAGTGTAGTGCTTTTAGTAAATAGGTAGATTGTATATAATAATTTAATATCAACAACTATTTGTTATTTTCAATGTTTCAAATGTTCTCATTTTTTTTTATTACAATATCATAAATGAAATAATTCAGTATTCTTTATAATTCGCAGTATCGTAACACTATACATGTATGGAAACTACATTTTTTTTAATGTAAATTTCGATTTTTTTGGATATCCGTTACTATATATCTTAAGAACGGC
>DVQG01001362.1:0-10961 GCA_018231605.1 Papilio ambrax
CATTTATTCGGCTTTTTACGTCTCGGTCAACGCCACCGTCGGACTGGACTAGAGACTAGAGACTGACTTTTATGCTATTACGACTGCCTAGTAATGTTTTTTTTCAATTATGTTGTGCAAGAGTATTTTCTTTAAATGAAAATGAAATTTCGATTTCGACCAAATTACACATTGTGAATTAAATTTGTTCGTTTTTATGTTATTCCTAAACATGATAAGAATTTTATACAATGTAGGGTCAGGTATATTCGAGGAGCTGAGCTCTGAGCAGGTGGTGCGCGACGTGCTGTGCGGCTCCTCGCGCGAGCACGTCGACTTCACCATAGAGGTTCTCAGACAAGCGTTTCTGTTGCCCTTCTCACACGCCGCTGCTGTGCGACGCGTCATCGGATTGTACAAGGACTGGATACAGATGAACGTAAGTCAAATACTACGTTTCCGATAAAAGATGTTTTCTCTTCCATTCGTTTTGAAAAATAGAGATAACATGTCTGTGTCTATGTTTAATTTTAATGTTATAGGTATCAGAGATCCCACCGTTCCTGATAGAGAATACTTACGAGCAACAGCTGGCGGCGGGCGAGCCCGCAGCTCCGCCGCGTCGTCTGCGCAACGACTCCTACCTCGGCGCCGTCAACCGCGACATCATGGTGCGCGCCGGAATGCAGGTCAAACAAACTTATTCCAGCTCAAAATTTCACATGACCACGCCCACACCGTAATATAACGTAAAAGGGCGGGGGGCGGCGCTTATCATAAACAAACGGTACACATACGCTAATTCATTTTGCAAAACGAATTGAAGTTAGCTTATTGCAAAATAAAATTTACTGATTTTGTAACTATTTTATTTCGGTCACTTAATCACTATCCTGGCTTACATGTCTACGGACGAGGCCGGGTTGGTGTTTAAGTTGGCCGATATTTATTTAAGAAAGAAGTTTAGACTTATTGGGCGTTTTAGTCGCTTTGCGACAAAACCACCTGTAAAAAAAAACTTTCTCTCGTCCTATTTTTCTAGTCTCAACTAGAAAAAAATAACATCATGATTTAAAACTAAAGCGGTCGTTACGTCAACTTCCCCAGTGATTTGGGAGTCGTTTCGAAAAATCGGATATTATTTGCGAATTATCGTTTTATTGGCGTATTGTCGCAATTGTTCCGCTCTACTTGTTATCAGATTCAACTCACGGCGTCTCTATCGGCCGGTACAGTGCGGTACAGTACGGGAATTAGTGAAAGTAACAAGTGTGTTCGATACATCGAATACTGATGTGATTATGCATCCTACTGTCCAGGACTGATGACGTCATATTATGTAAGAAGCCTAATTTATGAGGAGAATGGAATAATTCGCATCTGTCACAAATTTCTTTAGATAAATTAAATCTACTTGGAAATGGAGGATGGAATAGTAATTGTCAATGGAAAACTATTACTAAATCTTTCTCGCATTTACCAGTTTGATATTTTCAAAAATTCATATTTAAATTAGACCGGTTTCTAATCGACTACTTTCAGTTCCCCATTCGAATAATGCTAAGTTTCATTGTAAGTGGTCGTACTGCATACGTTCTATAATTTTATCTAATATGCAACTATGCGCTGACGTCCGATGGCATTGACCGTCGGCGAAAGCTTCACCTACTGGTTTTTAGTTCATAGCTTACGATGGATGTTTTTTCTAACGCTATTGACATCGAGTTACACATAGATCGCTGTCTAGAAAATCGAGGGTCATTCAGTTTACATTTAAAACGCCATTTATTTAAGAAAATCGTTACCAATCAAAAAAGACATAAATATATTAATATTGCATCAGTTGCTTTAGAAAATACTAAAACTTTTTCAAAGTGTACATTTAGATGATTTAAGATATATCTTTCTAATATTATAAAACCTAAAGTTTGTTAGAGTTTGTAGTCTAATCTCGATGAAATTTGGCATAGATGTAGAGGACGGTATTTTTGTTTTTTTTTTTAATTCCACGCTAACGGAGTCGCGGTCATAATCTAGTTCATAATAAAACAAATAACCTGGTTTAAAGCAGACCATACGAATATCAACGTCATGGTTCTTAATACTGAATACTTTTAAAATATTAGAGTATCTTTTGTACAATTAGCAAAATTTTTAAGGCAAACAAAAACGGTTACTTAATTCGCATTAAACATTTATAAAAACTGAATTCTTTCAAAATCAATCTTTAACATTTTACTAATAGATATTATAAATGCGAAAGTTTAGATGGATGGATGTTTGTTAAGAGTTTGTAGCCTAAACGGCTAAAGAGATTTCGATGAAATTTGGCGTAGATGTAGAGGATAGTCTGGAAAAACACATGGGCTATTTGCTTTTGTTTTTTCTTATACCGCGCGGTCGGAGTCGCGGGCAAAAGATAGTTATACTATTATATAAACTTGGGTCGATGTGTGAAACGCCGGATCTGCTAATAATTGCATTTCATTTGTTTTTTCCTAATCATTTATATGAATGGTATTGATTCGTTTTAATACATAATTGTACTTTTCGTAATGTGGTTGCGTCAGGGCGGCCGGCGCACTGCATAGCGTTCCAATGAACCTGATTAATTCTGATGTTCATTTCCGACGCAGTCGCCCGTCGCGATCTCTTGTGAAACTCACATTCGTCATTTATTATACCACAGAGTTAGACAAATAAGAAATGATTCATTAATTCATCAGACACGCTTTTTAAATTGAAATAAAACAGACGATTAATTGACAGTTTTATATCACTAATTGTGGAATACTAAAAAATAAACGTAAACATAAGGTTCGTAAGCGAAGCTAATGTTTTTAAAGACGTTATTTTAATGGAATTTATAGCTTTAGCTCTACTTTATCATTTATGGACGTTGTTACATATCTATATTTCGGTTCAGTATTCGGTAATTTGTAGGCTAAACGGAATCTGTCTGAAATCTACGACACGTTGTTATTTGTTCTATTTAGAAGTTGTATTGCGTTATACAACAATCATTGCAGGCTATATCACGATTCGCTTGCGCACGTTTCCTTAGCACATTTCAACTGTTACTTATCGATAGATCTAATTCCAAACGATTACATGTAACCTGTAATTGTTATATTAGGGTCTAGGCCATAAACAATAGCACTTACGCCTGTAACATAGAAGGGTAAGCAGAGACAACGAACCTCCATTTGGCGCGATTCTGATACGCTTCTTCTACTTGCGTACATTTCGCATACGCACGTTGGTTTAAGGTGCTCTTGATACGTTCCTTCTTTAGTATTTCATCAATCTCTATTTCTTCTGTCTTATTCATTAATTACATAATTAGATTCTTAATTCAATCAATTGTTTATTCAATTCGTATGAGACTTATGTAGCTATATTTCTTATTAATTAAAGTTTAACTTGTAAACGACAAAACTGCTGTATCTTTCAAGAAGAACAGTAAAGTTTACTCTCTTCTGACATATTTCTCTATTACTTTGCACAATTAGATACATAATCTGTGACCTTGGTGGACACCCGGACATGTAACAAACGTAGTGGTGCGTGCAGTTTTCACCTTCATCGGAACTTAGAGAATGGAACCGGGCGCGAGGACACTGTCGCTTTCGAACTGGCAATTACATTCCCCGAGCTGGATTGTTACTAACCAACTTGTCTACTTAATTGCGGGCAGTTAGATACTGATTGGCGATACTGAACGAATCATGTACAGCTCAGCTTAGTTAAGTATTATAAATGAGAACACACGTACGTACGTAAATGAAGATATTAGAGTCATACTCGATGTTTATATTTGTCCCGAATCACAGAAATAGCAAGTTATTGGAACTGTTACTTGCATTAATATACACTGGAATTCATATTTCTAACAGCCGACTACTAGTACTAAAATGAATCTTAAGCACATCACTTCGTAAGTGCTGCTTATAATCAGACGAACAACATTTTATTGGAATTAATGTCGTTTCAGTATTCGGCCGTAACTATCATAAAACTAACCATAGATATAAAAAAGACGAAATGATAGAACTGCCCATCGGTAGACAACATGTGGCCGTCATTTGCTGTTAAAGTTCGAAATTACCACCTGAATAGCCCGCAACCCTGGAGCTTTACACCTTTATGAAAATAATACGCTTTAACATAATTTTGTTGAATAAAAGTCCCTAAAACTTTACAGGAAGTATGAATTACGAATGATGTGAGGTAACTGAAATTGGTAGTTATAATTAATATCAAATAAAAACAACAAAACAACGATATCTTCCCGTGTAATGAAGCAGTAGATATTAATTACATAGCGGAACGTTATGCGCTACAACATCGCAATTATTTGAACTGTATACGATTTATGTATCGTAACTTTAATACGTAATTAAAGGGCGTTGGAACATCAAAGCCGCCGAATGACGCCTGATGCAAACTGTAATACCACGGATATTGATCGAAATTTTGTAATGATATTTAATCAAATTTAATTGGAACACACTCAAAGATGTTCAGTGCTAACTTAAGCAGTGCTTTAATGTATATTTTCTAGGAATCGACACAAAGAAAGGTTATGACTAGTTTATTTAGATGAATAAAAATATAACCTTGGGGACATTTTTCGAAAGAAATATCTTAGATGTAGTTATATCATTGTATTTGTGATTTAATCAATAATGCAGAAAAATAAATAAAAAGCTAACTTAATAGAGAATCATCTTGCAACAGATCATGTTGAGCATCACGTCAAGTTCATTGCACCCTAGTAAATGTTTTGCGGTCGGAGTCGGCGCTGCTTGTTGCTTCACAGCCTCACAGTCTTGCGGTCAGGCGTTGTTTGCGGTAGGCTTTAATTCAAACATATCAGATATTTCTTAGAGTAAGAATTGAAAAAGGGACATCAAAATATTGCTTCTAATAAATTTAAAATTAAATTGCTTTTCTCTATAAGAAGCAACATTTAAATATGTAAATGCAACTTAAATGACAATGTTACGCTTAAACTCTAAACGCATTGAGATTTAAACATTTGTTGATGTTTCGTTTCAGTATTCTACCATATACCAGTAGTTAACAAAAATGTACCAGTGCGTACAGCATGAATGTTCAACCTCGTTTGTCATCAGACAATCACATAGCAACACAATTGTAAAGGAACAAAAACGTAAAACCTTCATCTATCGATTATTTTTGTCTATAGTATTTCGATCCATCAATATTCGTTTATACTATACGATCAGATTAGGAAAGTTAGTACGATGATTGCCTTATTTGTATATGCCCCAATCGGATACGGCATGTAGATGCCATTTTGTTAAAAGTCAAGTCAATAATGAACCGCTGATTGGGATCTAGTTGGAACTGATTGATGGTTTTGGGTCATTGGAGATTTTGCAACCTAAAAAACTGACGAATTGAATGTTTTTCGTGACTCTTATAATTTTGTTGCTTATTGTTTCTGTACATTACTGTAATAAGTTAAGAACTCAAATTACACGCTAACGAAGACATTACAGAGTGTGAAATGTAACCTGAATAAAACAATAAGTACAAAGCTGACGCCTTTGTTACATTTTCACGTTTGTTAATATCATTTAAATAGATTTTAATTATATGAAGATAATAATACCAAGCACCACTCACCCAACATATCGATATATTCCAGTAAAATATTTCTATATCCTTTTATAGATAATGTTTACCTGTAAATAACAATTTCTTTATTTAATTTCACCTATAACATAAGTATTACAAATTGAACTGTATATCTTTGTTGCATCTAAAGTATTGCGTAAGTAATTCAACAAGGTCGAGGTTGGTGCGATGGCCGAACGTGCACCCACCAATCCGCGACCTCATCTCCGAAGCACGAGACGCGAAGGGAGGGGGGCATACTTTCTTGTTTACATCATCACACTAGTATGTATTGTTTAATTTATTTTTAAATTTTACATGGCGTTGTAAGTTTACAATCGATCTTTATTCTCTGCTGGCTAGCATTTACGTCAATTGAATCATATCCTCTACCTTATCTAACTCCCGTACCGCGTTTTCGTCCTCCAAATAACTCTATCATCCGTCATCTGTCATCACTCCCTTCTTGATAATGTCTTCATTCATCCATCTCTTTCTAGGTCTAACTCTAGCATTTACGTCAATTTGTAGTAACTTAATTTCGTATTGTTTTGACAAACTAAATTTTCTCATCTTGCTAACACAACATTGAACGAAGAATAACCGTTGGCTCTACTTTTTGCTGACTGTACAACTATTCTAGTTTATTGAAGCGTTGATTGTAATTCGATATTCGATGGGCCATAGATAATGTAATTATTAATCGATAATCAAATTTATTATAAATCGACGTGCGTAAGATGGTTATCATCTATCTAACAGATTGATGTTGCTTCGTTTATTTTTAAAAGTGCAGCGTTGCATTCAGTGAAAGTTACGATTACGACAATCGTTGCTCTGGTGCAATGGGCAATAGTTACAGCGATTTTATAGATAATAATCGATTGTGGTATGAAAATAATTGATCCTTTTATAAATATTGAAGGAATACTTTATTTAGTTACGCTGAATTAAATAAAAAATGATGCAGACATATTTCGGCATCGAAAATTGTCTTTTTACTAAAAATGTTAATACAGAATAAACCTTCTAGGATTTCCTAAACAAAATGTAAACGATTTCTCTGTAAAATATTGAGCTACATAATAAAATAGTTAGTCTGCAATTATTATTGTACAAGTAATAGTTTTTCTTAACAATAATTTTTGTTGTGTATTGCTTAGTTAGATGGTTTTCACGTTAATTTTAATTTTCAATTTTCTAGTTAATATATCACGTATACTAGCATTACGTTGCACAAGTCTCGCTTAACGTAAATAACAAACTATTAAGTACTTGTTATAATCCATTAATATTAATGTTGATTACAAGATACAAAAAAGATGGTTGGTTAACAGTAATGATTTTGAAATTGACGTCAAGTTTATTAAAACAGAAATCATTATGTACTAACTGGAACTTTAAATTAATTTAAAACAACAGTACAACAGTTCAAGAATATAAACATGTTAAAAATATAACCTATAAATGTATAAATATAACCAGCATCAAAATTGATATTTTCGTGATGTAATATTTATTCAAGCGCACAAACCGTCCGACGTTAAAACATTTTCCTGTTTTACACTTCTACTTGGAATAATTTTAAACGATTCGTAAAATGCAGTGTATAAACATTGGTTTGACATAACTGTACCTGAAATATGTGTGGAATAAATAAAAGAAATGTTTTAAAAACATCCCCGTAACAGAATGCAATTCAAGTTAACGGTACATTGGTTGAGTTCAAAAAAAGAATAAATTTAACCCAACGGTTTATTTGATTTAAACGGGATACTTTGAAATATTCGTAAATGCAACAGTAACTTCGTGTCTTGTATAATACAAAAAAACATGTAAAACTGGAATAATTCAGACCCTATTCTCTATTTTCCGGTTATCAATCTACGTGCCTTAGGCGGTATTTGATGCTTGATAATGTCAATTGTTGCGACCGCGAACGACCAGTCAATACATTGTGCTGTCTGAAGAATGCCGGAGGAAACTGCGGCCGATGCCTTGGATGGGTGAATAGCATTGATTGAACGCGCCGCCATATCCTGATACGATGCCTTGTTGAACAATACGCAAACAATGTAACAAAACACTCCTCGAATGACGGGCTGAAATAATTGATGTTCAGATGTTCGCAACATTTTTTTGTCTACCATCGCTGAATGAATTCGGATACTGGAGTATATCAAACCGTGTTTAAAGATTTGGATTTGGTAGTTTCATTCTGATAAAGATACTTGTACTAATTACAAAATTAAAAAAGGATCATTCAACTACTGGAACTGTGTTTAATCTTACTATTATAAATGTTTTTGAAAGTGTTTTTTGCATCATCAATTGCATTGCAAATTTAATGTAATAAATGGTTGCTTATTAACTCAACATGCTAAAAATGTTCTCAACCTCTGGATTGCAACGAACATCTGACGCTGAATGAAAAATTCTGTCCTCAGCTGCCACTGGAACCGGAACTACCTAATAATTTCCGTTCTTTTTTTGAAACAATAGATCATTAGCGGCCATTGCATAATAAATACAGATGCCTACAATCGCTGCACTGTGTAGTAGTAAAAAAGCCAGTCTAATTTAACGCGCCAACAGGTAAATATTGCGTAAGAAATTACGCCTTTAGTCCCCATTGAGACAATTCTGAATGAAATAACAGACTATAGAAATTAAAAATCTTTTATTCAATTTTATCAAAGACATTTTTAACCTAGTCTGTATTGTACAAAAACTGACCGTGTTCAACTTACAAGGTAACCGATACCGATATTTTAGACAGTTGATATTCGCAATCCATTATTTCTGTGACCTCTAATGTTCACTTTCAAAATATCTAGAACAAAGGCGATCGGATTGCAGCCACGAATTGACAAGTTGATCGAAAGACTTTAGAATTTAATCATTCGGAACAAAATATTTAAAGCGATAGATTAACGAAGCATAAACGACTTATTACAAGTAATTCAAACCAAGGTTCGATACAAAGAATCAACGCTTGATTATGAATAATGTTCTAGACGTTTCGATTAGCTACATTCATGATGGGAACATTGTAAGGGTATGTTTTTGCTACAATCAGTTTGTCGTTAACTGTCTCGGTATTATATTTAAATTACTTAGGTTAAGGCCATCTCATTATGTGATTTACGCAACAATATGTTACATACTGTTACTGCTTATACTATGGTACAGCAGTGCAATAAAAATTGACTGAAAAACAGCTTTTATAGCCTCCTAATCTTTCTATGGATGTTAAGGTTTGTGTATGGGATGTTCTATACATGTTTAACGTCAAAACGATGATCGATTTTATGAATAATAATTTGTATTTAAAGGATAGCACTGAGTAAATTTACCCTAACGAGATGCCACCAATTTTTTGTCTCCGAATTAGATATTATAGATTTTATACCTACGGTACTAATTCTGTTTGAGATTTAACTGAATATGTATTACTGTGTTTTTCAACCGTCAAATCATGTATAATATATATATAAATAACATATTTTCATCTTTCTCATTATCTATGAATAAAATGGAGATAATAATGCATTTTTATAAAGCATACAGCTTGGCGTGTCTATTTATTTAGATGTCAAGTTCAATGACGTTGGGCTCATCTCGCGGTCAAAGGTGAAAGTTATGCGATCATTCAGCATGACATAAACCGAACTACAAACAGCGACGTGCATGGAGAGGCTTGCTATTTAAAAATGTTCAATACGATTACTCTCTAAAGTGTCTTAAGTCCCAGAGACACAGAGTATAGAAGACGTGACCGATTGAGGCCAACACTAGTTGCAACATGTTGGGGAAAAGAGATTATTGGGAAAGGGGACCTTGACCGGTCTTCACTGACCGAGGTTCGTGAACGAATGCGTAATATAGTAATTATCTACGATGCAAATACTAATGTTAGTGCAAATTATATACTTATAGTGAAAAGATATCGTTAATGAGAATAAAATTATGATTTAATGATGAAACAATATTGACATTTTAATTATTTTAATCGTATTTAAATCAATTTTACCTTCGAATATTTTGGACTATTAAATCTGTAACTAAGACTATTATTTTGAGATTATTAAAAGCATAGAAACAAAAATTTCGCAAACAGCTTTAAGTATTTAATTTACAAATTGAAGCTTTCATATTGTTCCACATTAATCGGACCTATTGTAGCAACTCTATATTTAACTGAAACACAAACGTCCATGAGACGAATGTCATTTCGTGACAAGCAAATTACGGCGCAGGTAAATCAGTGCAAGCCCTACCGTTCCCCAATACATTATATGGAATTGTTCTAAAGTCTTGCGAAATGTACAGTCAGCATCAAAATGTATAAGATAAAAATTTTCAAACATTGTTTTAATGTGCATAAGACAATATTAAGCATTGTAGCATTATATAATTATGTTTTGTGTTTTCTTTTCGAATAGGTATACTCGTAGACGTTTTGCCATTATATGTATCTAATGTATGTATAAATATGTTCTAAATTTTGAACCAAAACTTTGCATGGAAAGAACCAAGTTTGTTTATTGAATGAATTATAAATGTCAAATTGTTCTATATTTTATACAGTACCATGTTTATTAGTGTGTAACGTTCACTGTACGTGATTGTACTTTAATGTTACAATGCGACCATTTGACAAGGTCTGGCAATTTGTCCGTAGCAAATTATTGTCAGAACTAGGTTTATTTGTTTTTTTTTTTGCCTAGTTGACTATAATTTGCAATTTACCAGTTAAGTATTACTATGCATAAATTGCAATTGTGTAAAGTATAAAATTGTACTTATTACATTATCTGTAGTAGTTTTTTATATATATTTTTTTGTAATCAATTGTTGAATAAATAAGGTTTTTTACTATATAAAAACGGTGTTAGACCAATTGATTCTTAATTTAGACTAACGAAATAGAACACAACTTATTAGATACATGTTTAGATTTTTTTTAATATATACAAATATGCTGTTTAATGACTAGAATAAATTAATTTGCTATCTGAGTCGACACTTGTAAAAACTTAAGTTCGCGTCTTACATGTCGCTAGAATAACAAGTCCCATTATAACAGGCAAAAAACATACATATGGCAACACCATACATCCGTTATATTTATCACGAAATATTTGAACTCGATTACTACGTAGATATTTGATACCAATTATTTCCAATTACTAGGTGACCAAAAATGTATGTAAAAAAGTCACAATGATCAAAAACTAAGAACTAAAGAATTATAGCAGACTAGCTGTTCCCGTGCGGTTTCAACCGCATGAAATTATGAAAATTTTATTTTATTATTTACATTTGTCAAATTA
>DVQG01001363.1:0-10960 GCA_018231605.1 Papilio ambrax
ACGTATGTTACTTAAACATTGAAAATAAAAATACAACTTTAACTTAAATTTTAAACTAAAATTGAAATGTAACATTGAAAAATAGAAAAATTTTAAATACATATTATTCGATAAAGTTACTTCATATTTATTTTCAATGTTTAAGTAACAAACGTTTGTTGTTATTCTTTTTTTAAAAATATGTTGTTGCACTTGCATAAAGTTTTATCAGATAGTTTAAAAGGGCGTCAAAGTTAAGTTTAGAGACCTGCCTCCTCCGCGTGGGACGGTATGCTGCCGAGCGAGCAAGCGCATGAGCGGATGACCTGGAGTTGCGCACACCAGCGCCGCGCCGCCGCAAACGCTCTCGCTGTGCGCCGGCACAGAACGGCGCGGCGGCGCGTGCTTCCCGTCTTTTTTATGATGACGTCGATTGCCAACGTCATCATATGAATAAAGGGTGGTTTATTTACGCGCGGGGACGGTTTTGGGCGAGCCGCAACGCACGCCTTACGATATTGATCGTGCGCATCCCAGTGCGCACGGCGCTTCGCTCTCCGACTACTGGGGCGTCCACATTCCCGCTGTAGTCATGCGCGAGTAACCTTCGCCATCGCATCGACCGAAAATAGAGTGGGATTAAACGCGCGAGTGTCGCGGTCGCGCTCGGCGGCCTCGACTGAAGTTCGTACACGCCCCGCCGCCGCCGCCGCCGGGTCTAGCGCGCTTCTCCATGTGTGACCGGATCGCGTTCGTAAAATCGATCGGGGTCGGTGGTCGCATGCCGGCGATGAACTCCAGCTAATAACACGGTGGATGAAGAGGGCGGCTTTGCGGCCGATTTACATCCATCTGCTGGTTGGTGTACATCATCACCGTTCTTAGACATTACCACCAGGTAGGTTTGCTTCCTCAGCTCACTGTCATCACCAGCAACCTTACGGCGGTATGGCAGCATGGTCGGCACAACTACGACTCGACATTGGACTATTAAATAAGTTACAGGACATAAAGTTGCTTATATAACACGATCAAAAAGTCTATGAAATTAAAATATTTATAGTCCATAAATACTACAGTAAAATTGTAGTAATTACCTATAGTATACAACAATTACCTAAACATATAAAAACAGTTTATGAAATAAATAAAACTGTAATAGCATTAAAGGTGCTTTCAAAAACAAATCGTGTGAGCACCAGCAGACACTTACATTAGTTTAAAGAAAACTAAAACAAAAAAAGATTATTGGATTAGTAAGAAACGTAATTCTTGAGCCGAAGATGCTGTACACGCCCATCATTAACTTCAATTTAATGATAATGTATAACTTGCTGTGCGTCTCTTGAAGCGTTTGGTTTAATATTTTCAGCTGGCGATAAGTTTTATTTTTCAATGCGAAGGTATTTTCGTATATCAGACAATTATCGTTTTTTTATTTAGCGAATACCCTTAACTTATTAAGTCATCGTTACGATTCGACGAATTCACCAGCGTAAAACTCGCACAAAACGGCTAAAAGGATGGTTACAAAATTTCTTGACAAATACGAAAAATGGAGAAACTCAACAATTGCATAGCGAAATCGAACATAACATTAAAATAATTACAACCACAACGTAAAATATTTTAATATAATAAAACAACTAAGTACTTATCGGCAATAATAAAAACAAAACCAGAAAAGACAAATACATATTTATTGTTTAGTATCAATTGTAGGAAAAATATAAATTAGAAACAAAGTAGTAATTATTTTTATACCAGAGAATTTTTAAAATATTAAAAATAAACGAATACAGACAATCCCTTTAAATGTTAAAATTGAAAGTCTGTTCAATATTGAATATATACCCTTTGTGTTTTTCTATAAAAACGTAAAAACATATTCAGTAACTACAAAAATAAAAATCTTTATTGACTATGGATTTTCACTATTGAATCACTCATTAAGTAACATATTAGAAACCTCCATAGAAATGTTTTATATCAAAGACAACAATTGCCAAATGGAAAATGAGTAAACTTTTAAACAATTTTCACACAAACTGAACCAGGCATGTGTCGCAATTCAAATCAAAATAGTGCCTAATCTAACAGAAGATTAAAAGTTAAAGCAGTCGCTGTAAAACAAACTCAACTCAAAACAACAATCTCTAACTTAGAAATATCTAATTTTGATATTCGATAAGCAGTGCAAGTTACAACCAGCTTTAACCGCATTTCGAAGTTCCGACACACTCGCGGCTGTGATACTTACTCAAACTTTGATTTGCACGCCAAACCTAGAGCCAAGTTATTGAAACTTGATAAAAATGCTTATCAACTATACCGAATAAACAGTGACAACGAGAAGGTATTCGTTTAAATTGTTTATATGGACGTGAGGTTTTTCAATAAAATCGATATTTAGGCGTTACGATACAAACGGGCATGTAACATCGGTGGGTGGGATGTAGCAAGTTCAACAGCGAAACAACGTACAAAGGTCGTGACCTAGATTTCAGCAATCGTTATGGTAACGCTTTAAAATGTTTTTAGCTATGGTTAGTTACCGTTTAACTTGGGGAAATGCGAGTACCTACCGCACCCAGCCTTAGTCCCCCATTTAGATTATACATAATATCTCGTCGTCAATTCGCATGTACTAAAATCGTCCGGTGTCACCGTCAACTCTCTCATTAAAAACACGGGAACTTATTTATGCGGTTTTGTCGGCATTGACTCTTTCTGAACCCCAGACCAGTAACAAAATAAAAAAAAAAAAACTATTGGTAACTATGACATTCATGTACATATACTATGTTAGTTACTGTAAAGACCCGAATTACGGTGAACAATGGATGATACCGATAAAACACAAGATCTACCAAAGAGTTAAGTCCGAAAAGTAATGTGACCTTTGATTATTTCGAGCACTTACCACAATTAACTTGACAAATTACAAGATTTACTTAAATACGGTAACTGCCGGTATAAATATTTAACATGTAGAAAATCTTTTATTTTTTAAGACGTTTGCAAATTGACTTTAATTATTATAAAAGTAGTAACCTAATTTAAATAGATACCTAAATTAAATGACCTTTAAATTTAATCGACATTTACAAAGATACACCAAGTGAATGGTGGTCAACGGTTGAATAAACCTAGATCAGGAAACTATTAGTTTAACTAGCAAATCTTAGTATTCAAACATTTGCGCAGTATTTATTTAGGTAACCAAACGCTTTCCTTCCAAGTAAAATTCAATTGCATTACTTGGATGTAAAGCGATTGGAATATTGTTATACTTGTTTTAACTATTCGAGAAGCATTGTAGCCGAATTTGTATCTGAAATCTGAATCAAAAAGAAATGCAGTATATTTTTTCGTTATTCTGATAAATACGCTATTTATTCATTTTTTCGAGCTTTCCGAGTCTCATTCTTCTCTTGTATCTAAATCCTACCAAAATTTCATTAAAATCAGCTGAAACACATACAAATCCAACTAACATTATTTACTGTTTAATGAATATACATAACTGCTATAATACTTTATTTTACATTTCTATATTTGATTTTAGCTTAACAAGACGATTTAGTTTCAATGCAATAAACAGATTTAGTGAGAGAGTTTAATCGTTTGAAATGGGCCCGCGATATTGGAACATAGTTACAAATCCGATTGACAATTATCCGCTATGTTGCATTAGGTCATTGCATTTTACCAAATGGCGGACTGATTAAGTATTAAGCCTATTCAGTAATCATATTATCCTGGAGCTTTTACCTACGGTAATTAAATCTTTGAATATACGTATAAGCAACACGACACGACGAATGGTAAAAGGTTATTTGGCCTGCCAATATTAATGACTTTCTTTTGTAATAAATATTTAGTTGTTTGTAAAAAGTTACAAATTAAACTCTTAATGTTTTAACAATTAGAAAAAGCTTGTCTCTTTGTTCCTCTAGCGTTTAACTAACTTGATATTAGCCGCTGCCGCCATCTGAAAAATAGACGTGAGTGATAGTTGCTAAATAATTATACTAATGTCTCACAAAAGATTAAATAGCAGCTGATATAAGATTAGGATTATATCTTACTAATATTATAAATGAGAAAGTTTAGAAGGATGGATGTTTGTTAGAGTTTGTAGCCTAAACGGCTTAAGGGATCTCGATGAAATTTGGTACAGACGTAGAGGATAATCTGGGAGAAACCATAGGCTATGCTTTAGTATTTTCTAATTCTACGCGGATGGAGTCGTGGGCGAAATCTAGTTATTTAATATTTTCATTGAACTCTAATGACTGTTTGTGCTAACTGCAAAGGAATCTGTTTTGTATAATAGTGATGTGCTGAAAAGGGAAGGATTAATTTAAACTGGCTATATTCTTATTCAGAATTAAAAGACATGTAAAAACTCAACCAAACTCACTGAGTCATCGTGGTGGAAAAGGCCTAAGCCCAAGTCATCGCTAACTTAGGGTTTGCTTTGTTTTAAGCCCTTCGTTTGTGGCTGTATGAGCTAATTATGATGATTTAAAAAAATGTAACGTTTTCATTAAATGTGTGTTAATGATTTCGATCAATAAATCTTTTAAACTGTGTCTATAAACGATACATTGTTTTGTTTTCCATCTTTCGCAGTGCAGCCAAATGGCCGTTAAAAAGACTTTTACCAAAGCATTTCTCAGTCAGAGCTTCGTAATAATAAAAGTCGGCTGATACGGTATTGCTTGGCCGATATTAACGAGCAGCGGCCGTGGGCGCTTGCAATATTGCCCTCGTAACACTATTGTTGCACTAAGAAATTGGTTGTTTAGCATTGTTTTGCATGCATTGACTGGCCTACATAAGTAAACATTTGGGTCAAATTACTTTTTGCTGCATTATTAAAACTACTGGCTATCAAGTTATTTTACTATACATTTGGTTATCGATTGTTGCAGAGGAATATTGAACTTTTCTTAGGACTTTAGGAAAAGTTTGTTCCTTTAAAAATCCGTGAAATAAAGTGTTTTTAAGCTTAATTAAGATTTTTACTATTACTACGTCGTCATACATTTGTTGAGAATGGACGGGTAATGGTCGCAAAAAAATGAAAACTATTCAATAAACAGTCAAACACTATATAGTGGGAAACACGTGTTTTAACATTAGTTAAACGGTCATTAGACCGACATGATGGACTTTAACGAAGTTACGTTTTGCCATGAACATGTATTACCACACTCCTTTACATAGTGTGCTGGTGGTGATGATGATGATGATGACGATACTGCGTTCTGTATAATTGAGTACTTATTTGTGGATAACATCACAAGTACAACAACAGATAATAATGTTTCAGTTTGTCAAACAGCCGTGCCGGACGCTAGAGTCACTATATGAAAGGGTTGATCTATGTTTAAGTTAAAATGTATTTGAAACACATTTTTATGGCTTTACCATACCTTACCCTAAATGTCGAATTTCAGAACGTGCAACTGGTTTTGTTGACTAAACTTAGTGCGGGCGCACACCTTTGACTGTACTATCGCACAACTGTTGTGCGACTGTTGTGTGATTGTCGACGGTATCGCAGCCAAGTTACGAGGTTTAGGCTAAGCGCCATCTGCGCTCGGCCACCTCAAGCCCGGTGAAACTGTAAATGCCTATTCAAGGCAAACAGTGGCCATTCAGTCACAAAAAAAAACAGCCAAGTCAACTGTTTAGTTGCACGACTAAAAATCGAGCAGTGTGCGTATTTTCTTATAAGCACATAGGTATGAAATCAAGGTTAAACTGAAATCGAGTAATTTCGATGTACGAGAATATCTTTCCATTTTAAAAAGTAACATTCTATTCAATTAAGTTATTATTTATTTTAATGCTGTGTAAATTTACGTATAATAGATAGGTAATATTATAAAGCTCAAGTAAGTTTATTTCAGTTTCAGGTATGTTTAAGGAGTTAAACATATGATTTCCCAAAATGTTCACAATTTCAGCAAAAGATTATGCGCGTACACGGCAGCTATTTGTATTAACTTTGCAAAGCAAACGAACAAACACAGTCGGGGCTGGCTAGCCGCATTGCAACTTTACATATACGTCGAACATTTACTAAACAAACATGTACATGTTTTACTAGTGTAATTTGTTATTTAATGAGTTACGATGTAAATAGAAATTACCTACATAGTACAACACTAGCAACCTGCCCATGCGTTGCACGAGTTTCACAATGGTTAATGAAATGCAAACCATACAAAGGCCTCATTGGCTCAGGAGTTAAACATTTAACTTGTAATCTGCAGGTCCTGGGTTCGAATCCCGTTACATACGATACGGTTATCAAATTGCATATGTACAAAGATTTACTTGACATTTTTAAACTGAACAAAAACATCGTGATTCAATCTGCGGAGGACTTCAAAGTTTTGTTTGAAGTCGATCAACCCGCACTGGGCCAACGTAGTTGACTAAGACCTCACTTTCGTTAGGGCATCACACCACATAGGGAACGCATCATAGTGAGCTGATGGTGATCACTAAGTATGATTGTCTCCCTATAATAACCCGAATCGGATTATTGTTCTAATAAATAGGTCAAGTCGTTTCGATTCTAATAAATTATAATGTAAAACTCGTATATGTTTTTAGTACCTTCGTAAAAACATTAACTTCCTGTCTCCTGTCTCTCTCCTAAATCTTCTCATCGTTTGTTTTTAGTATTCATTTAGATAAATAAAATAACATCATTTAGTTTTGTTGCTAACTGAAAAACTTCAATAATATCGTGTTGATGCTGAACCTAGGATCGGCGGCGCACGTAGCCTGTGCGGGGCGCGGGGGAGGGAGGAATGCGTCAGGGGCGGCCCCTCCCACCGTGACGTAGTTTGTAGAACCGCAGAGCGCATCCCCTGCATTGCCTGTCTCGTATTTTACGTAGTAGCCGGGGCCTACATGAACCACCTCTATCTATACGTGATACAGGCTATTATTCCAATGTTCGGTAACGTACGAGACGTCACATTTACATGATAAATACCCTCTGAATTTTCGTGGCTTATTGTAACGAGGGCGCTGAACGCATTCCAGTGTTCATTATTATCAAATGTAATTAGGTCGCGTATTTATATAAAACGTCGTTATGTCATATATTACTTACTATTAACTGTATCATTGTTACTTGTTTGAGTTTAAATATTATCCCCTTCGTAAGTAATCATTTTAAATACAAATGTAAAATGTTGGCACCTCTGCTAGATTTTTTTTAATCAAGGGAAACTTTATTAAATAATCTTTAGACGAACTGATTACTCGTTATATCAAAATGTCAAATTAACTTCCAATTAAAATAAACAATATACGAATATACATTAGTACAATGACAATCTATGTAAAAAATTAAACTGATTGACTGATGTACGTCCGTGTACATTGAGCATAGTGGTTAAAAAATTCAAATAAAGTGAAAAAGTGTCGGTGGCTCAGAGGCAAAACGTAGTGTCCGTTAATGGCTCGAAAGCTAAGCGGTTGACTTGCAATCTGCATTTCCTGGTTCCGACCCCAGCCATGTACCATCGTGGTTTTTTATTTTCGAATTTTCTAATAAATCTAAACAACGATGAGATAATAGATCATTTACATAATTACTTGAAAAATAGCTTAAACACAATATTACAGCAGTCCAAATGTAAGCTATAAATAACATTAAGTTGAAAATATGTATCTAGATTTATTTTTGACAGCGTAGATGCTAGACGTAGACACTAGAAATTTTGTATATAGGTTTCTGCTACCACAGGATGTCTTTCATATACATAGGATCTTTCAGTATTTATCACATACTAGTTTTCGCCCGCGACTTCTTCCGCGCGTAATAACAAAAACAAAAATAAGCCTATGTGTTCTTCCAAACTATCCTCAATATATATGTCAAATTTCATCTAGATCGTTCAGCAGTTTAGGCTACAAACACTAACAAAACATCCATCCTTCCATCTAAACCTTCGCGTTTATAATATTGGTAAGAAAGCACGTTCCCTGGAATGAATCTTTAAAATATTCAACTTCAAAGTTTACTCAAACTGACCTACAATTCCGCACACAATGTAGAATTTCGTGGAACCATAATAATGCGACAGCTAAAATAAAATTAGAGCGTGCGCAAACCTTTGACTAAACTATCGCACAACTGTTGTGCAATTGCCGATTGTTTCGCAACCAATTCAACTGTTTAGTTGCAAAAATAAAAATCGAATAGTGTGCCCAACTCCATATAAACTCATAGAAATCAAAGCCAGACTATTCGGTTGTGCGATAGTTTAGTTTCAGGTGTGCGCATGCTCTTATCGTTTAGTATGTATACAACAAGGAGAGCCATGTGTCGTAGGGGTACAATAAGCCAGTGGCTTACTATGTCTTAAACTATTATAAGAATTTATTAAATGTAACCGAGAATAGGCTTTACTAAAATAAACAATTATGGAGATATTACTAGTGCTGTGGTAGGCTTTGAAGAATAAAATTAACGTGACATCCTGCAATGGAAAACAATTTTGGGAAATTTAATTTTTCATTACACTCATTTGTTAAATGTACAGGCAAAGATAAAAAACGCTGTCAAAAACTTTATTGAGGATAGTTTACGATAAAAGTTAAAGCTCGTACTAAACGATGCAATGCTGTGCAAATGTTTGTGGACGGTCGGTGGTCGAAGCCTGCGGATGAACATGCTAAATGAAATGTGTTAATGAATATGCAACGTGAGGAAATTTATACGCGACATTATTTTCTCGCTCCTATCACGAGATAAACATAGACGTTCTATGTAAAATACAATGTGTGTCGTAACGATGACCCTTTTGTCTCGTATAAGCTATAATAAATCAAGAATACTTATTTACTTCTTCCATCTCTAAATTATATCATCAACACTGCGACCACTGTTATTTAATGTTATTGAATTTTATTTGCAAGTTTTATCTGTTATAATTGGACCTTCCACGTCGTTTCCCTTAGCAAAAGTCTGTATTTTATCTACTGTCGTCTTATCGTATCCAACGCCTTTACTTCATCTGTACAGTTGTATTTTAAAGTAAAACTAAAACTGGAATATTTTCTAGATCTAAGCCTGTTGTGTCGACCCTAAGCGGGATCAGCTCGGGTTCTCTGTGACTTGCGTATTCCTTGTTTCCTTAAACACAGTGGAGCTATTTTAAAACTAGAAGGTAGTCTCCTTTTAGTAAATCCCCAAAGACATTTAAGAAACAGACATACGGGACCAGATTTTTTCACTGGCATCTTCTTTAAAAAGATATTAGGATACTTGTCAAGGAAACGAGGTGGCGCCGTACTTCAGTACGGCGCCTCCTTGTAACGACATATTATAAAACTTTTTGCAATGTTACAATAAGTTATAACACAAAATAAAATGTAAACATCTAAAACATTATTTAATGATATCTATTGTCAATTAATTTCAATACAAATAATTACATATATTGAAATGTGGTTTTGAAGACCTATTAATAAATAGCGTCAGTAGATCATAAAATGAAACGAAAAGATCATGAAAATTGTTTCAAGCAATGTGTCAACTATGTTTTCTCTATATGTTAATCTCTTTGTATATCTATAATATTTGTGTTTTGCTTAGATGTGTTAAGTTGTGTATACTTGCAATGACCCAAAAACGTAAGTCTTAAAGACAATCCACCCTTGAGTTGAGTGAAAATGTAGTCTTTGAAAATAATTGAAAAGTCGTCAGACGAGTGAGGTGCCGCGGGACGTATGCTTTCCATTCCCCACATTTTTTTCATATCGTTTCTCTTCCTTTTTCTTACTCAAAGTGTGACAAAAATCTGTATCTCCTTTGATTGTTACATTCGTATCAGTGAGAGAAATAGCGGCCTTTCTTGCTAATTCTTAACAGTTTAAGGGTCGATTTTTCAATAACTACTTATTCGGCTAAATAACTATCCATGGAATAATTTTATAACGACACTCTGTCACGTTACAAAATAGATCAAATCGAATATAAAGCGTATGAAACATCGTCTGCTATTATAAAATTTTGTAGATAGTTAAAATTTGACTCACAAATAAAAAAAATAGTCTTTCTATAAGGTAAGTGACTTCACTAGCCTTATAGAAAGATTTTACCACAGAAGATTCTGTCAAAAACTATGGTAACAAGCTGTATAAAATGTCTGTTCCGTGTCTACTTTTGTATTTATGAACGTTCTACAGGTATATAACAATTTACATAACTAGTTTACTATGGAAGTGTATGTTTAAATTGTTTTGATTCCTCTTTCAATTGGTGCATATTTATAACCAAATATTTTATGCATGAACATGCGCGTCGCCAGCGGATGGTTTGTCGGGGTCTGGGGGAGGGGTGGGAGCTCTTGGTTAAATTCATAATAGTTTTATCTATCCATTTTACATTTTTGGAGGATCTAGGTAAGACAGATGAACCCTGTGCCCCTAATTAGTAAATTTAAATAATTGTTTCTTGAATGATTAGGTCACTTTTTAGTTCAGGTTTTCAATTATTTAAGAAGCAGATCGAGAGCGCGGACGTTTCATCGTTTCCTGGAATGGGCGGATAACAGGCGTGGCTACTGCGAGAAGCGCGGGGTGAGGCGAAGTGTGCGGGCGCGGTGCGGGGGTGCGGTGGGGGATGCTACAACCGAGGTCAGCCGGTCACGTGAATTTGCTAGCGGAAGCAAGATATATCTAGCTTGCTACAGCCTACTCATGTGAACCAGAACCTCTCTATTCGAATACATTTGTCTTTAATCGTAGATTTCTATAAACTTGTTACGCTCATGCTTGAAAGTGGATGTTTCTCGTTGAACCGATTGATCAGTGGTCCGATCGGCCCAACGGGAAACACTCTCGAAAGCTAAGTACGTGGTTATGGTGCAAGTTTGAAGTACAAAATAATCATATAAGTATCAATAAATACCTATTTATTTCCAACACAGTTTCTATA
>DVQG01001364.1:0-10959 GCA_018231605.1 Papilio ambrax
ATTTAATATAAATTTAATAATTTTAGGTTATATAATTATTTTATTAACAATATATGAAAGAGGATGACTTAAGAATGGATTGAGTTCATAAATATGTATGGAAATAGAAGTCTCTGTAGAGACAGATATATGTATGGAGTAGAGCAGGTTGATTAATTTCATACTAATTTGTGCCTGACCCTAAAAAATGTTCAATTTTGAATGGCCAATTATTCAATATTGGCCATATTGGATGTCTTTAAACAGGTTTTTGCCAATGAAAACTGCATAATTAAACTTTGTCCAGGTTGACAATAACAAAAAGCTTGGTGAATGGGCTGGTTTATGCAAAATTGACAAGGACGGCAAAGCGAGGAAGATTGTCGGCTGCTCATGTGTGGTCATCAAAGTAAGTTTACATTTTAGAATAGCCTAATCAAGAATACAAGAAACATACAAACATACTACTTCTGTTCGCGACTTCGTACGCGTGGAGTTATAAATATAGCCTTTCTCAGTGTTAACATAGCTTTTTAATGGTGAAAGAAATTTTAAAATTGGCCCAGTAGTTTTTGAGTAATTTCAATACATACAAAAATAAAGATCTTTATAATATTAGTATAGATAAAAAGTACAGATGTTTCAGTTATAGTAATTTATGTTTGTACCTTTATTATGTTAATGTGATTTTTCTTTTTTTTCATAGGATTTTGGTGAAGAGACCCCAGCGCTGGATGTGCTTAAAGACTACCTGAAGTCTTCAAGCTAATCTTTAGGTGTTATGGTATCTTAATAAAAAACCAAAAAAAATAGTTTTATTGTTTTATTTTACCAACCAAAAAAATTAAACTAAACAAGTACAAAACGTGTTTTGACATGAACTTGAACATTATAAGAATAAGCAATTGCTAAGTATTAGAGTTACAAAAGTACTTGTTTTATAAAAGTTATGTCTAAGTTCTGAAAATCTTGTAAAGTACAATTAAATATTGTAATAAATTAAACAGATACATGCAATTTGGCGAATTGATCGCAAATATCCCTATGTTTCGGCCATTGCTGCACTTGACATTCCCTGAAAAAAATGAATACCTGGTTAAATTTATCTAGCATTTTCTTTTAACTTTGAGAAGACAAAACAAACTTGGTACAATTTTAATATAGCAACACTTCGTACTTAGCAATTTTAACGTTACTAGAGTAAAAAAATAAGTAGTGTTGCTACATTAAGAAAATCATTTACCTTCCGCAATACCATTCCGATTTGCATCGTGAACATTTCTTGTTGGCTTTATCACCACACTTGGCGCACTTCGCCCCGCCGCTGTCCAACGCTAAGGCAGCATCGCTAGTGTACGAATCCAGTAGTTTCTTGGCCATACGCCGTGATTCATCAGAACCATCGACAAAACAATTTTTCAATTGATTAGCCGCAAGCGACTTCTTTCTCTTATGAACTTGTCGTAAGTAAGCATTTTTTATCTGAAAGAATATTACTGTTGTAACGTATCTGCACAAAATCACGTTTTCGATTTTTGAATATCAGTTGCTTAACCGTTGGAATTTCACACAGATACGCTAAATATTGTAAGATAAAAGTAAAATTATGAATCAAATGATGATTTTAATTTTTTACCTGTGGCACAACTTCAATGACCGTACATCCAGGAGCCTTAACGCCATTTCCTCGATTATGCAAGCTGGAATAATCACCCATTGCCATTTGGCACAGATAAGATTTCAATTCTCCCAATGGTGGTATTTGATCTATAATTTCTTCAGTCATTTTACCTTGCAACTGTTGAGAATTGCATATTTACTGGTTATATCGATGGATTTCGATTTACGAGCATGTATATGGTATTGAATACATACGCGACAGAAAGCCGTGCGTCGGACCTCATCAATGACATAGAAATGTTTAAGTCTTGGTTCTAGGAGCAGCTGACGCAAGCACAGCCAGAGCTGTGCTTCGCTGCGATGCATTTGAGACAAGTCTTCCTCGTTTGGTTTTGACCAACGCCCATCTAGAAATATCTTAGTTAGGAGTTTTTGATTGTTGTGTCATAGTCGACAGTCATATTCCTTTCGATAGGAAGTTCCCAAGTTTATTTAGAATACCTTACGAAGTTTAAGTAGAGAAATAACTTACAATTAAATATTTGAATGTCGCCTTTATCGTTGACTTTCTTCCAGGGCTCCAACTGCAGTAAATGACAGAGAATTGAAGGTGCGTCGTTAGTTTTGTACAGATTAGTCGCTATTGACACGCCCGAACCTGCAGCTTCCATATGCTCCGCCAGATATCTATAAACCAGGAAAACCATAGCATTTAAAGTCAACTAAAAGTTTAATTTAGCCGATAAAAGACAGACAATAATCAAACAATATATAAAAATTATCTTACCTAACGATAGAAATGCACCTCATGCTTATATCAAATTGGAGATCTCTCTTCTGCCTCTGCAACTCTTGTATTACCGTTTCGCTTTCCATTTCTTTACCTGACAATGGTTTTAAGTAATCGTCGCTAACAAAAAAAACGATTTACTGTAAATCTTAAAGTACAAAACTTTATCGTAACGTTAAAAACCTTTAAACGAAAGGCACTTACTTGAGAAGCGCAATTAATGAAGTCAGTTGTTCTGTAGCATATTGCAGTAAATCGATAATAACTTCGCTGATGCATTGGACTCCGTCTTCGTGAAATAAGACAGTCTCCAAGAGACCAACTGCTGCTGCTTCGTGATATAACTGAGCCAATGTGATTAGTACAAACTGTATTTCATCCATCTTTTAAATTCAAATCTAACGACATTTTGCACAATGACCAAAAACTAATTCTAGGTTTCGATTGCCTGGTTGATTGTCATGTAATGGTAGCTTTTTGGAGCTGTATATAATTTATTTAACTCACCACCATGTATATCCCGAAAGTACTAGTAGGTGCTGGCTCCAGTTTCATAATTTGTGGGTAAATCTTCAACCGCCATACTTGAATGCAAATAGCCTCGTGAACAAGAACAGGTAACTATAAACACATGAATAAAATATAAAAAGTAATATGTTTATTTTACACTAAATAATGCCAGGAGGAAAGATTTTGGATTACCTTGCCATGAGAAATTAGGGTCTCTTTCGTAGCTTCTTCCATCATAGATGACGCTTCCAATACAGCTTGCTGGTTTAATTTCTGCAGCCTAGTATGCCAGTCGATCCAGCTGTAACAATAAAAAGGATATTGGATTTTAAAACGTTTATCTTGTGCGATTTTATCTCAGTAAGACTAACGGCGGATCAGGAAGGGGATCATGACCCCCCTCTGAGCTGGTTGGTCACGATTATGTGACCTCCACCCCCCCCCTCGACGCCAAAGCTGGACCCGCCCTTGAGTAAGACTTGTAAAATAAATTACGCTTGATTCCCAATATTTTCGATTTCGGAAGGTTCCATGCTGTCTACAAATAAATCCAATTCCCCGACGTCTAAAGCACTCAGCTGGCCCTTATCAACCATTTCGAAAATCCGGAATTATTTTCAGCGATAGAAGAAATGAGAAAATGGCACCATAAATGTGATTTTAAAAAACAAATTGCGTTACTATAACGACAGACATTTTAAATATGGGCTCGATTATGATCCAAATATTCAAATTAAAAATGAAAATAACCATGTACAACCTTGAATATGCAATTTTCTTTAATATTTTAGAATATCATTGAAATGTAGAAATGCTTAAAAATTACATTTTTATGAGTGTTGCTAGTGGAAAATATTAAAAATGGCGAATAGCGGAAGTCTATGTCCTTTGTCGTTCTTTTGATAATTTGACACACGTGCCGCGTGGAGTTTTGCCTCGCAGGTTGTTAAATATTAATATTTTTATTACTATTAAGTGCTAAATCAATACGAATAATGTAAGGGAAACCTAATAAGTGTTTAGAACGCTGTATCCTTAACGTGTACCTGTGAAATATATCTAAAAAGTGGTCAAAGCTAAGTGCACGGCGTGCTGCTGTATTGGACATTTTCTAGCGTGTTAGAAGACTGTTGATATAAATATGGGTTTATTATCTTTAAACTTATATTTTTAAACAGTTTTGCTTTCAATTAAATATTACAACTTTAAATCTATGCTTGATATAACCTAAAAATAATGTCTATCGGTCGCATAGCGCTCATGGTTTTAACTGCTTTTTTCAACTTTACTTGTTCAGATTTAATTTTTATTATTCAATTTGATTTTATTCATGCCTCATAGCACTTTTCAATAAGTAGAAATTATTTTGAACACCTCTATGTTTACAATACGATTGGTATAATCATAACCTAAAAATTACCAAAAAATAATATTGTCTATAACATAATTTATGAATACTATATAATGATTAAATTTGGTAATAATACAGCAAATAACATAACGTCGAACTTATGTTCCCACCCACAATTTCGATTTATTACATTTTTCATTTTAGTCTATAAGAACTTTCTAATAATCTTCTTTGATTATGTGATTTATTTATTTTTTGTTAGTAAAACCCTCTAAAATGCTAAAATAATTATTTTTCCTCTTTCAGCACCATGGTTGCGGTAACAGAAAAGAAGAAGACTGAAAAGGAGCCTGTTAAAGGCAAGGAGGACAGCAAAAAGCTCCCCGCTGTTCCTGAGTCTGTGTTGAAACACCGCAAAAGGAGAGATGCTCTCCGCACACGACGCATAGCAGTAAGTTTGTATTTAATAAGTATAACCAATATATATAAATTATCAGTCTAGAGCAGTTCTCTAAGACCTAGAATTGTAATTTGTAAATGAAAAATACATATTTTCACATCTCTACATCCTTAACAACATCCAACCATCCACCATTGTGGTTTCCTTGATCATGTCAGCTTTCACACATTTCATCCATCTCCTAGGCCTACTTTTACTGTGTACCTTTCCTCACTTACGGCTTATTTCCAATAGCTTATTAAAAATATACAATGAAAACTAATGTTTGTTAAGAAATCAAATTAAAAGTAGTTGATTCATCATTTTGGAGGATACAGGTGGCTGTGTGCTTATATACTATTTATAATAAAAAAACTACTTCAGCATTCTCCATTGATCGCTTCTTGGTATTGCCGTCTAAAAAATATCAATGTTTTAGCTTTTTTTTATGATGATACAAATTTTTAAAGGCATAGTTCATCTGATTAAGATGCTGTTACCAAAATTCTGATGTAATCACATTTATATGTAATTAAATTGTTTAATTACTTAATACTAATTTTATTGGTAACTTTTAGGTTACACTTAAAAGGCGTTCAGCGGCCATCAAAAAGAAGCAGGAGATCTTCAAGAGAGCCGAGCAGTATGTTAAGGAATACCGCATCAGGGAGCGCGATGAGATTAGGCTAGCCAGACAAGTGAGTTTAATTTCATCATCAGCTCACAATATCTCCCTACCAATAATTTCTTTACCAATATGTGCAGGTTGCATAACAATAATTTATCATTTATTACATACATAATTAAATTAATTGTACAGTTGCGCAAATTTGCAGTATTTTACTCACATATTGGCTGTTCAATATTCTCTGCCATTTTTTATTACTAAAATTGTTTAGTAGATATGAAGTTTAAATGTAACATTATATATAAAATAGTTTATTTTGTGAAAATGTGATGTCACTAAAGTTTGGACCCCAACAATGTCACACTTTGTCAATCGCACAATTTGTTATTAGAGAAGTTTTAGGAAATATCATGAACAGAATAGGAATACTTAAAAAATGTGAACAATTACAGAAATTAGGTTTCTGCTATGTTTGTAAACTGTAGTAGTACTAAATCAAGGATTAACATGTGACAAAATTTGTGTATACCCTCCTTAATATAAAAGTTGTGAACAGTTGAATTCTTATTTGTTATCAGGCTCGCAACCGCGGCAACTATTACGTTCCCGGCGAGGCTAAGCTTGCCTTTGTCATCCGTATCCGTGGTATCAACCAGGTTTCACCCAAGGTGAGCATTTTACATACAATTTTTAAGTTTAAATAGTAAACCCCCTATAACGCGAATTCCGTACTCCATGTTACGTTGAAATCATAGTATGAGCAAGTGAAGTAAGAAGTAAGAAGTATGTTTTTTTTTGCAAGAATAAAACTACATTTCAACTAACATGGCATTCAGTGATACTTTTTCTCTAACATAAACCAGAGTAGTAAATCAGTTCAAAGAGCATAGATACAAATTCATCAGAGTATAAACTTTTTATTGTGATAATTGTTCATCAACAAACCTTCTATAACGCAAATATTACCAACAATTTTATAAAGAAGATGGGTGGTAAACGTGAGTTATAGCTCTGCTTTCTTAGAAAATATGTTATGGTGATTCCTATAACGTGGTTGATGGTTTCGCGTTATAGGGGGTATGCTTTATTTATATTTTTATCCGCTCTGTACGAATCTCGCAGATTTAATGTCTGTGTGGACTCAAAGAGCGCAGAGCAAACTGTGTGCCTCTATGGTGACCTGCAACATGCGGGATCAACTTTCCTAGCACTCGGACATAATTTAGTAAAAAAATTATCTACTACCTCAGAATGCTTTCAAAAGATTCTAATAGTAAACTTGATTTCTTTATCCAGGTACGCAAAGTTCTGCAGCTGTTCAGATTGCGTCAGATCAACAATGGTGTGTTTGTTCGTCTGAACAAGGCCACCGTCAACATGCTACGTATCGCGGAGCCCTACGTCACCTGGGGATACCCCAACCTCAAGAGTGTGCGGGAGGTGAGATATTCACATAGTTACATTATACACTAACTTATGTCCGCGACATTGTTCGCACAGTATTAAACAAACATATGAAAAACAAAACCCAATATTTATGCCTTGTGAAACTTAGTTTTCAGGGATGAATTATACTGCCTGTGTTACTTAAAACTTTGTTTTATATTTGTACCAAATTTCAATAAAATATGTTGAACAATTACAGAATTAAAGAGTAAACATGAAAAGACAAGATTATGTTTCCCATGGGAACCATAACTATTGCCGGGATCAAAAGTAGCCTATGTGTTCTTCCAGTATATTTGACTATATGTAGTATGCGCTCTGCACGAATCTCGCAGATTCAATGTCTGTGTGGACTTAAAGAGCGCAGAACAAACTGTGTGCCCCTATGGTGACCTGCAACATGCAGGATCAACTTTCCTAGCACCCGGACATAATACTTTGAATAAAGTATGAAAAATTTAGAATTTGCCCAATTAGTAACATTTAACTAATTTGTTTCAGTTGATCTACAAGCGAGGTTTCGCGAAGGTGAAGGGCCAGCGCATGCCAATCACCTCCAACAAGATCATTGAGGACAAGCTCGGCAAGAGTAACATCATCTGTATTGAAGACCTTATCCACGAAATCTTCACTGTCGGAGAGAAGTTCAAGGTGAGTTTGTGTACACTAAGTGTTTTTATGGTTAAACTGCCATGTTATGTATGTCTATTTTTTTTTATTATATTTATAGCAACATTTTCTAAAAATATTTAAATGAAGGGATGTCGAAGTTTTTTCATTCCTGTGTAATGGTCTTTTAGAAATTTTCTTATGTTTTGATTTACTAAGATAAGATGTAGTATATCTTGGCACTTGGGTAAATTAATTTTAGTTTTATATATTGTACCTCTAACTTAGAGTAAACTTCAAGCCTTTCAATGGGGATATATAGCTGATGAAAGATATTATTTTTACTCATGTTTATTTTTCAGTATGCGAGCAACTTCCTATGGCCGTTCAAGCTGAACAACCCGACCGGCGGCTGGCGCAAGAAGACCATCCATTACGTCGACGGCGGAGACTTCGGCAACCGCGAGGACAAGATCAACGATCTCCTCCGGAGAATGGTCTAATAATAAATAGATTTTAATTATATTTACAAGTTTTTTATTTACAAAACCCACAAAATGAAGATAATGTGATTTCTTGGTATAATGTTTACAATTACAATGGCATTGCTCCATACACAAGTCTTTGAAGCTGCTCCAATAAAGGCTTGAGATCTTCAGTATCTCTAGAGATGCAGCGTCTAATACCTTTTTGGATGTTCTGAAAACAAGTACATAAGCTTTCACATTAACAAATATTAACCATGTTACTATGGAAATCAGCCAAAACACTTATACAATATCTATCTATCTCGCGACTTCGCGTCCGCGCAGAATTAAAAAACTTAGTGACTTTTCTCAAATATATTTAGAATACATTAGAGAAAAATGACATCATCATCTGTGTCAAATTTCATTGGGATCTGTTAAAGTCTTAATAGATATGTAGTAAAGAACATGTATCTGTCCAAACTGTCACATGAATCCAATTTTTACTGTTGCGTTTTTATTATTTTTTTAATTTCACGTGTCAAAGTCGTGAGAAACAGCTGGTTATACATGAGTATTATTTACAACCTACCTCAATAGTTGCATATAAAGTATGTCTGACAAATTCTTTGCCTGGTTCACATTTATTGAAGTTATCATATGCCAAATTGCAGTAGAAATTCCTCATATCAAAGCCTATTTTCATATCATCACATGTAACTTTCAATGAATGATCAGTAAAATCATTGATAATCTCAACTTTAACTTTAGTGTTGCCAATTTCAAATGTTATATTATTCTTCCCTTTCAAAAAATCATCTGATGTATTATCATTTAATATATTTAATGCTTTTTCTGTATTAAATATATTTCTATAGTAATTGTCATTTCCAAATGCTTCTTTACAATTATCAGGTAATTTTAAATAAAATGAAAATTCTGATTTTGTTTTGTTTTCAATATTAGTAAATTTAAATAAGTGACTACTGGAATTAAAAGCAATTTGATTTATTATTCCTTCAATTGAATTTTCAACATCTTTTAATTCAGTTATATTATTCTTTAAAATATAAGATTTTATAAAATTCTCAGCATTTAATATTATTTCTTTCTCATGCATTAATATCCATATTTCTTCTTTATTCTGCATGCCTGGTATTCTTTTCAATATTTTAATATTAACAGTAACTGATGTGCTGTTATTACTATTGAAAGGAATTACCAAATTTATAGTTTTTAATTCATCAACTACCCTCACTGATGTAGTTTTTATCAATTTATTTGATGATAATAATGTTATATGTATCTGTAAATCTCTTAATACTTGTAATAAAACATCATTTATTTTATGCTTTTCAAATGTTAGCGATATTCTAATTAATAAACAAAGTATATTTGTAGTGAAAAATTCTCTCACATTATCTGTCAAAGTTAAATCAAGGGATTCTTTTAAAACATCTTTATAATTGTTATATAGTAAAATAGAATATGTAATAATGCTATCTAATATATCTGGACGATTAGATAATGATAATGCTGTTATATTATTACATTCTTCTTTAATTTTCTTCTCTAATTTATAGTTATCTTCAACTTTGTCTAAAATTTTATAAACACATCCTGTATCATTTAATATTTTTTTAGCTTCACAATAATCGGATGTAGATTTAACAATTATTTCATTATCAACAGTAAATAAATATATTAAATTTGTAAATGTAGTACAAAGGATTTGATCACCAAAACATACAAAATCCTTAACTTGTTTAATGTGGAATTGTTGGAAATTAATATCTTTTGTAAATGTATTATTAGATTTCCACATTGTTATACCATCTGTGTATAATATTGATTCGTGAAATGGAACACATTTATAAATTGCAGTATTCAAATGAACAATATCAGAATTTTTATTTAAATCAGCCAGTGATAATTTTACTATTGTACCTGATTCTAAACTAATTAATATGTATCCAAGATTTTCTTCAATCAATTTTATATCATTAATTCTTGTAGGAGAGCTAAAAATATTTTGTAATACCATTTCATTTGTTTGCATTTTTTGTGAAAATAAACATCCATATAAAACTCTTCTGTCAAAACTAATTATAATTAAACTATAATCCTTTGTTACATCTCTATCTGTGTTAAAAATTCTTAATAAATTATCATATTTTTCGTATAATTTGTAACATTTTAAACTACATGAATTTAATTCACATTGTGATGGCTGGTTGTTTTCATTAGGAAAAGTCAACTTAATTTTTTTCTCTAATTCAAATTCCGAATTTAAATTATTTATCCATAGATAATGAGTGTTGTGTTCGAATTTCAAACTTAATACTTTCTCAGATGTGTAAAGTGTAGTACTAAGTACACACTTTTCTCGCTGTACAAAGTTCGTTTTCAAACGTTTTGGTGCAGATTGTTTAAATTTCATACACGTCGTGTATATGTTTCGTTCGAAATCTAAGCATATTATAAAATTATTAGAAGATACAAGATAAAAAATTTGAAATTCAGGTAATATTACTTTCGACGCAGCTTCAAATTTTAAATTCTCGTATACGTATATTTCGTACTTATTCCACAGTATAAATGTCGTGCTGGAAGCATTGTAGTCGATATTTAGATGACCCAGACACTGCACATGGCTTTTAAAACACTTGATATTTGGTTTAAGTGATTCGTTTATTTCCATTTTGAATATTATTGAACAGAACAATTAAAGAAGCGCGCGCGATAACATTTCAAGTTTTGTGATGACATTTGAGTTTGACAAGACTGGTTTGGATTTATCAGGCCAGATTATGCTATGCACAGAGTACTTATTCTATTTCTTGTTTATGGCTCTCCCTCAGCGGATTGTAAAAATACTTTGTGGTTTGTATATTGCGGTAGAAACCAGTAGAAACTATATAGACTAACTTTTGTCACAGATATTTGCTATTTTATTTCACATTTTTCCACTAAACATTAAAAGAAGAAGAAGAAGTATTTCACATTTTATTATTTTGATTTATAAACTTGTTTTTTTAAATAACACAAGTTGGATAGGTTTAAATAAATTCATTTCCGCTTCTTTATAACATTATTCATTTACTCCTCAAAACAAAACTA
>DVQG01001365.1:0-10957 GCA_018231605.1 Papilio ambrax
ATACAGACAAAAAAGAAATCCAAGCACAGAGAATATATTTTTTGCGGAAAAGCTGTAGATTAAAAATATTAAGCCTATTAATAAAAACTGAGTTATCATGAGGTTTGTACAAGCGTAAAATATGAATGATTGTTTTTATCTTCGTCTGGTTAGTCGACTATTCGCCTTTATTGTTAATTGGCCATTTTTATATTACAAGCGTCAAGTCATCATATACACGCGCCTTTCGCACCATGTACTTATTAAAAACAGGAGTCTAGGTCAAAATAGAATTAATTTGAGTTAACATTCTTACATTTCATCAACATCAGCAACAACATCTATAACTGTATTGATGATATGATGTTGTCTTTCGGGTTAGAATAAATAATGGTTACTAAGACAATTAAAACAAAGTAAATATTTCACATACATTTTATTTTCTTAAGTTATTAACCATTGATTTCCAAGAGTACAACTAAAAAACAAATTAAAGTACAAACACGTTATGCATCGCTAACTAAACACAACTGTAGGTAACTCCTCTTGGCAAACCAGAACACGATCGCTTGACTAACAGCCGGCGCACCACTCGAAAGGGACGAGTCACAACTTCCCGAAACACTTCATACACTCAATGTGATTCTTAATTTGGTCGAATTATAATAATAGCCTTTTAACCATCAAGAAAGATACATCGAACAGCAACTAATGTGACTTGCTACACGTAAACATAGAACCCTAAGGTATCGTAATACTTAAACGTACTAGCTAAGTCTGAAAGCGATAAGTCTTGATATTGAGCGAGCCCAACTATATAAATATGTGAGATACAGCACACTCAACCACATCGAACTCTGATTATTGATATAATGGCAGCTAATATATACGTGCGTTTCTCAGTGGCACTTTCAGTGAGATTGTGGAGTTATAAAAGTGGGTGTCATACTTAAGTTACATATTTATTACAGTTGACAAAGGCCTACACCATAGAACGGATTGAAATCATGAAATCATTAAAAAGCGAAACGTGTTTGTTTGTGTAACCGTAACAGAAAACACAATTATTTTAATAAACGATGTATAACTCGTCGAATAGATATTTATTATGTATATTATAGTATGCATACTTAGGGTTGAAAAGTCCCTCTGCGACATGTAGTTACATACAACAAACACTCAACGTTTCCAAATATATATTCTCTTACAGCTTTACACTTGTTAAACTGTAACTAATTACATTGTCTAATGTACACAAATTTCAAACTTTCTTTTACACAAAAGTACACGAAACGATATTATTATACACAACAAACCTTACCTTACTTATGAATGTGAAAATATTTCGTCACAATATCTTAGACGTAATTAATTTATTCTCTTATGGACTGTAAAGAAAGTGAGAAATGCATTAAGTTTTTTTTGTTACATTCTTATAAATATATTAACATCATTACGTTTACGTTACTAATTATTTATATCAGTCAAAATATTTTCGCCATATTATTTAGATCTTAACTCTTAGCCAACTTCGCAACAAGTTATGTGATTCATTAATAAAGGCTCCGACTTCTATTATAAGTATGTATGGTTTATACAAAGCTTGCTGTGTCATTACTAATCGATGATGTATATGTTATTTTTTACACTGTATTATATAAATATAAATTCGAAATTATTGACTCGTCAACTTCTATTACAGAAAAAAACTATTTTAAGTGAAAGAATAGTGAAATTATATAATCTTTCCAATGAACATAAAAAGTATCTGAGAAAGCTCGTTATGATTTTATTACTGTTAGTCCAAGTGGTGTTATGGCTCCTAATAACTCGGCAGAGACATGAAAAGTGAATATGCGTCGTGTATAATTTTGTATTTACATTTATATTTGACAAAATGTATAGCCTCTGGGGGCTCGTGTACTAATCTAATTAGGTACTCGACAGTAATGCGCCAATTTCATCGTTTATTTATTAACAATACTATCCTTTGTACAACGCCAATAACATTCTTACACCTAACTCCTCTCTGATACACTGCCGTTAGTTTCATCTTATCTTTAAGCTAGGTTACTAACAAAATAAGTGTCAATATTACTTAAACATACTGTTAACATATTTAGTAGAATGATGCACGATTTGCGACTATAGTTATCTTTACGATTTCCCTCATTACAATGTTTAAAAATCTATGAAGGCATCTTTACCTCAGACTTTAGATTTACCACCGTCGATCTGATGGCGTTATATTTAAGAACTAATTAATTAAAATTTAAGTTAGTTAAAATTGAATAAATAAATATATGTAGTTACCCAATTTACGGGAGGGTTCTGTTGTTAAAAGCTCGCGCGAGTGAAGGCCGGCGCGTAGCCGTACCGGCGGCTACGAGACGTGGGCCCGTCGTAGACCCGGCGTTAGAACCGTGCACTACTGTCTGGGTCGTAGACAATTCGCGCATGTATTCCCAATATATTATCACTGTTCTTTTATCACATTTAACTAATAATTTCGCGAATGTCATTAACTTATAGAAAAACGTAATTAAAGTATATAACGAAATTAATCGAAAAACTATTTAGGCATTTGATGGCAGTATCGTAACTGGTTGTATTCGAAATCTAATAATAACAATGTACAAAACACATACCCACTAAGACTTAACTAATGGTAACACGTTGAGGAACGGACGCTTCTCGCACGTTCAGGTAACAGGATTCTCTAATTACATAATATTTGTAAAATCAATTGACCACATAGTTTATGTAACTTATGATGTTTACCCGACTAAGGAAATCAAGCGTTATTTATAACATTTACACATGTTGTGTTTTATGTGCTTCCAGTTTTTAATAAGTAAATTAAATTATACAAAATCTGTAACTGAAAAAGATATAATTTGAATTAGTTATAATTCGGCATTAGAGAATTTAAGAAATTGACAAGTCCGATTGCTTTATGTAATTAATACATTACATCTCGAATATTTATTTTTATTGTTGGTCATTTATTAATTGAATTCGAGATGTAGAAATTGGACTTTGTATAAAAATTCGCTGAAGTAATAATAATTGGGGCAATTTAATTCGTACACTAGTTTGAAGAGTTAAACCATACAGACAAAACGCGGAAAGGAATTTACCTAGAACCTAAGTCCCTAGAACGAACTTTTTGGTTTTTTTACTTAATTTAAACGCGGCGTATTTCTGCCGACCTATATCTAATGGTAACTGTTCACCGTTGCTGGAACGTTTATTACAATTTCATAATATTAACGATTAATACGAACATTTTAATTAACGATAACGGCAATAACTTTAAAAATACAGGCAGTGATGTCTGACAGTGTCGCGGAAAATTAACACTATTTTTAAGAACAATTAGTCAAAAGAGCTCCTTATTTTATTTATCTGTTTAAAATTACGACTAAATGTTAGTAAATCTTTATGAATAATGTGACAAATATGTAGTTAATGATATTTTAGAGTCACAGAAATACAACTACACGTAAATAGCGGGATCTCTGTATTGATATTTGTAAATGACACTTCAAAATATTACAAAAACTTTTAGGTTAGAATAGTAACGAAACTCATTTAGTCAATTGTGTTTATAATAATACTTATATAAAGTTCTTCTTTAGTGTATTTTAGTTTTATCTGTTATTTCTATGACCCTTTTAATGTTGGAGAGATTAGTAAAGATGTAAATGGAAACTAAGGGAATGCAACTGTACTTCATATACAAATGAACAATGAATGAGAAATTAGTCAATGAATGGTTACAGAAACTTATGGATGTTATAACAATGGTTTGGAGCACAATATGGATCGCTTTACAATGCTTCTGGCTTGAATAAAGACTGACACTGATATTCATCGATATTATAATTACTTCATACATTATTAAAAGATGGCGACCGTTTATTAAAACGTCCATTTTACATTGTTAAAAAAGTGTAAAATTACAATTATATTTTATTTATTACTTATTGTCTGTAAAATTTACAATTTAACCACAAATTGTTATCAAACACGTAGATTAAGTTTTTATTTAAATCATCTTACAAATTTCATTTTGAAAGTTCCTATTCGTACCTCGATATTTACTTTGTTTGCGATCTTAGTTTTCCGAGGTAAAGTTTTGCTTTAAGTATGCATTTTATTTTTATGTTTATGCGATTGTTTTGTATGTTATAATAACTTTATTCCAGTTAACTGCAAGCTATACAGATAAAAAAATTACAACTTCGTATCAAAGGTCTTCGAATCACATCTTTACTTTGTCTCATTCAAACACAAGTATTGTCCAAACATTGATGTAAGAAATGTATATAATTTTACAGACGACTGTTATAATTGACAACTGACCAATTAATAAGAATTTTCCGGTGGGTACAATTAAGGTCCGCATGAACTTTATTTCTGGTATTACACTGTCGTATGATGCTCGTTACTCTTTGTGATAGGTAAATGGTATGTGGAGAAAAACAAGTGGTAGCTATGAAATGAAACATGAATCTGAATTTATAGTTTGAAAGATTTGAGCATGCATTACAACTTGAACACATCAATGGAAGTGATATAATATTGAATGTCCAAAGCATGAGAAGGAAACGGCGTGGAAATCGCCGCGGTACTGCGAAACATGCGCCGCGCGGCGATCATCACGGTAACTTCTTAAAAAATGCTCAACAGTCCCTTACATATCTATTTAGACCAGAACAAAGAGAAGTGTATCGCTCAGAGCACAGAACTTGCGCATGTGTTACAAGAAATATTGGCAATAAAAATGCAAAAGTTGTGACTATAAAGAAAACGCGGTACTACCCGCGCCAAACGTATGTTAGTGTATAAACAGTATAGTTGTATACAAGCAGTCTTGGTAAACACTGAGAGTAGGTACTTAGTGCTACTTACATTAAGAACAAAATCATCATAAAATTAAATAAGAAATAAAAGAATCAATATTACACACCCAGCAATTACCCTACGGCTCTTACACTAGACAATATAAAATGCAAACTAAAACAGCAATATTTCATTTACAAGAAACAATTCTGTTTAAAAAAACAACTCCTTATACGCTACACCGTTAAGGTTACTCTATATTTACAGAAATAATATATTATGCGATTCTCCGATTGACGAAAAAAATTATATAATAACATAATTATATATTTAATCTATTTAACACTAAGTAGTATACACTACCACGTATAAAACACGCATTCAAGTCCCTGGTTATCTATAAAATAATAGCTAGTTTAATCATAAATCAGTCTGTCGATTGGGACGTTTTAATTCCTCTAATAAACAATAAACCAATACACACATCGACTCAACAAAGGTATAACGCACTGTCTCACTTGTGAACACTGTCTTTCATTATTTAGTCACTGCGTCACCTGTGTGTCCGCAAATTTATTTATTTAAGGGTCTCGAGATCAGACGTGGTCACAGTCCGCGGCGCGCCCTGTCCCCAGCGGCGGGTGAGGCCGAGACCGCGGTCTCCGGTCTGGGGTGATCATAAGACGGTGGCGCGGCGCGGTCGCGGGGCGCTGGTCTCGTACATCGAGAACTATACGCCCTGCTGGGCCATGTACTATCTGATCTCTGCGGAGTTGAGCACGAACGGCACGTAGAACATTTTGCTCTCCAGCAACAGGTTTGCCGCCGCTTGGATCTGAAAGTTCAGGAGAAAGGACGAATCAGCATTGTGGTACTTAAACTTTCCATTTCAATAGCGATTGGTCGAGTACTTTCTACTGCGTCGGTCGTTGGCGTTATATCAGAACGAATTGCGTTGCTTATAAATGGTGCACATTATTTGCTTTACAGATTTCATGCCTTAGAAAGTATTTTGTATGTATCAACATAATTATGTACTAGACTGAATAAACAAAAATATTAGGTTTACCCGATTAATTCAAAACCAAAAACAAAATACTTTCTTCGTCATTCTTTCTTGAGCAGCTGTTAAGTGCGCTTAGTCTGCGCATTTGTGTAACTTATGTTAAAAGCTTTTATTACTGTCTTCGCCTAGTACATCAAATATGTTGAAAAACATCTTACCTCTGGTATCCTCGCAAATAATTCCTGCAGCCGCCCTGGATGATGAGGCGCCGCGTGCTCCAAGTAGCTGCGAAGAACTTGAACGTAACGGTCTTGAATGCCTTCCAGTTCTACTTCTGCAAATAAAAGTTTAATTTAGGAACAAAGAAAAATTTGACTTTAAACATAAAGCATTTAAAATTAATTTTGTTTGTTAAGCATTGTGCTGGGTTTTAAGTAAATTGAAATGAGGCTTACAAAATTCTTAGTTAAATAAATTAGTATGTACAGCATCACAGTACCGGTGTGTGCTATAAACGTTCAAGGAAAAATGTCCGGAAGTTTAAACGTAATTCCAGTCCGGTGTGGTCGTGACGAAGTTGTTAGTCAAATCGCTGTGCCTCAAACAGTGCACAGCATAATAATTGCGACGTCACATCAATCGCTTTGTCTATTTCAACTTTGTTCGTTGTTCCATGAATCGTACAACGCTGGGCCTACTCCCCTCTAGATGGCGTTGTAAGTTGATGTCGGCTCGGCACCAATGCCACGGGGCGCGCGGTGCGGCGGTGACGTCACGCGCTCAGTAGGTCACTCCGATAGCGGGGCAACGACCGCGGCTAGCCGTTGACCTCCGCTCGCGCTCGCTCGCGTCCTCACTCGTCTCGCTCTCGCACGCTTTTCCAACGTATTGTACGCGCGAATGTTTTACGCGTTGTGTGCAGCTATATTTAATTGATCGTTCTGCCCATGATACTAGTACACTGATGTTGGTCTAATAAATACTTTAATAGATATAAATACTAATAATATAGATACAATACAATTTGACTTTTTGATGTTATTATTGCTCTGTATAATCTACGAAGCTAAATTTTGCTATTTTTACCCAGTGCGAATAGGTACTGCATAGGTTGCATACTCATTTTTGCAAGTAAATATCCTGTTTAGTCATTATGATAATTAAAAAAAACCGTTTGATTGCTTCTAAATCATGAATTCCAATTGTTGCTCGTGTAAACATGGGTTACATAAAACGATAGACCGTGGAAAAATATACGAAATGCACGTGCAGCGTGGGGGGGTTATTATGTAAGCGTTCGGTTCTCGAACAGCTAATGGATGTTTTTTCGCCTGCGCTGCAGCGCTCGGCGCGGCGCAAAAGAGAAAGTTCGCTTCCGCATCGCGCTTTTCGCTGCGAGAGTGAAATGCTGTCCCGTTACGAGTGACGTAACGCGTCTATTATACGCATTGTGGCGCTGCGCCTCGCCGCGGCCGTCTAGAGACACTTCTCTTTCGTTACGGTGATAAATTTAAGCCGGAGATTCTTGTTACCCAAGTTACATATGTACTACGTGTGAATGCCCTTTAGGACATACTTACATAATACACCATTGTTAATGTTACCAGCACTAGAGTATTAAATTCTAAAATTGGAATTACACAAAGATTATATATATATATATGATGTACTATTTCTACTAACGATTACTTGAGCAAAAATCATCCAAAAACACCTATTTGAAAAATAGTTACCAAGTAAAAGTGTAAATCACAACATATACAATAATTTTTATTAAAGTATAGAGGCCGCCTGCACAGCGGCTGCGGTTGCGCAAGCGCTTTCCATTTCACTGTGCCGATGCAGTGTCGGTCTCTTGCTATTTCCAGATTCGCGATTGTGGTTATCTATCTTATGAATTGAGTTAATTTAGAGTCATAAGATATATTAAAATCAAAATTTGACACTAATTTATCTAAGTGTAGTAAATTATTTCAATGGAGCATTATTAAGATGGGAATTTTCATGACCATAACGGTCAATTCATTCGTCACTCATGTACCGCTGTCTGTCAATCTGCTCGTATGTAGGTTAACTACAGATGTATTTGAAGTGAATCTATTTCTAGAACACAATTTTTTTTTTATATTTCTGATTTTTATGAATATAATCTAAATATTTTGTATTAATGTGACGGCGCATTACAATTACAAAAAAAAATGATTTTTAAAACTTAACACAATACTATTTTGGTAATTTCTAACCAACGGCGGATCCAGTGGGAGGGGGTCATGGGTGTCATGACCCCGCTGAGCTGGTTGGTCAAGAGCTTGACAAAATATATTTACATATTTTGTCAAGCTCTTGACTTGACCACAACTATGTGACCCCCCCTGGAGCCAAAGCTGGTTCCGCCCTTTCCAGTTGGTTAGTTTAGTTTTGTGTATATTTATGTAATAATTAATGCATATATGGATGGAGCAAGTAATATTTTAAACCATTGGCTTTAAATTTGATTTCATATTTATTATATTTTTGCATGAGTTAGGGGCAAAAATTTGTACAAAAACTATTGATTTGTTTTTTCGTTTGTTATTGTGGGCAAGTTAAGCGAAATAGTTATACATTGAAACCATTAAGTTTTCAACTTTAAGTAATCAAAATGTTTTATAAATTTCCAGAAGGAGAGAAGCCATTATTCACAGAGTTATATTCCTTGCTGGAAGATAATTATAATACAATAGGTAAAGCGCAGTTCATCAACAAAAAGCGGCTCGTGCAGAACTACTGGAACAAGCGGGAAGATATTGACTTGAGGATGAAGGTATACCAATATGTATTTATATTATAATGTTATTTGTCATACTTTAGGAAAGGAATTGAATAATTCTTTGAAATTGTAGAAGCACTTAAGTATCAGAGAACTCGACAACCTCTTTTCCTTCCCATTTCTTGTATAGGAAGGGAAAGTGGATTTGGTGGGCAATGTTATGCAGGAAGGGGGATCTTCTTTGTGTTCGTCATTTCCTTCGATGTTGCTTCGCTATTTCTACGTAATTCAAGTGGCTATTGCGCCACTTTATGATTAAAAAAAAACCTTTTAGACAAGAATTTTCGTAACATAAGTTTTAAGAATTTAAATTTATAAATTGTTTCTGATGATAGTAATGTAACCGGGCGTTAGTGTAGATCGTGGTTGTTAGCCGCCCGGGGCGGTGGTCAAAAAGGGGGCGTTTAAGGATAGCGAATTACGCGTAGCCCTGATTGTATCCGGAAGTGGTAATAAGGGCATATTAGGAACGCGGGGCAGGGCGGGTTGTAGCACTGAGGGCGGTGACAGGGCGTGATCAGCGCGATGGAGCGCGACTGGGTGTGCGGCTGGAGCGCGCTGCTGCCGGGCGCGCTGCGGGACGCCGCGCTGCGGGACAACCTCGTGCACTTGGTGGATAACGCTGTAGCGGACTGGGGGTGAGTAGACATCTAATATTATTATTTTAATGATAATTTTATTAAATACTCCTGTTACTCGCGACTTTGTCCGAGTGAAATAAAAAGTAAGAAAGTAACCCATACTCAGTGGTTTTTAATGGTGCAAGAATTGTTATAATCAATCCTCAAAAATTACTTGGAGTTATTTCAATATATCAGGCAATCTCTGAACTGAAACATCACTACTATTTATATTACTGAAACATCTATACTAATGTTATAAACTACGTTTGTCCCATAACTTTGTTCGCGATCTATTCGAATATTCTGGAGTTACGTGGTAACAACATCCATACAATTATCGATCAATCCAAAAAATAGGTTTTATAGTATTAGTAATATTTAACATTGTAGCACAAAATTATGCAGAATTTAACTCAAACTCATTACCATAAACTATGTGTCTTGTTTGAAAAATGTGTTTTTCTTTTCAGTTTTTTAAAATTGACGATCAAACAAAAAACTCTCCTCTACAATTTAATAGACAGCTGTCATATATTACCATCCAATCAAATTAAATCATGTATTAGAAGAATCTTAACGGAACATGGCAACACTGAGGATATAAGGAAAGTCATTGTTAAGTTTATTTGCAAAAATTGCAATAAACAATTCAAATTTCCTAATGAATTATGTTTGAAGTGTTTATCTAAATGTTTTGAAGAAATTCACCATGTGAGTCTAGTGACGGGAATAAAAGCGTTTTCTCAAGTGGCAACACAAGTCAAGGAAAACGCCGAGTGGGCAACACTGAAGACGGCTAAAAGGTGGCCGGTTATATTAATTGTGGACGAGGTAATTGTGTATTTTTATTGTATCCTATGTTCTAAACTATGCTTTACATGTATGACGATCGAGATTCGTTCAGCAGATTAAGTGGCAAACTCTAATAAACATCCATCCATCCATACAAATTTGCTGTAATAATATTAGAAAGTCGGAGAGTTGAAGAGCCGGTCCCACCGAATTGTAAACAGTCTGATAACAATCCAACATGTAAAATATATTTGATTGAATTATCTGATTGTGTTCCCTTATCTGACAGTGACGTCTTTTTTAAGCTATCTGAGCCTCTATCAGCCAGTGGTGGGACAGGCCCTTAATGGATGGATGTTTGTTATATAGTATCTTCTAAACAGCTTTATGAATATTTATGAAATTTGTTATAAACGTAGAATAAAGATTGGTCAAACACATAGGGTATTAAATAAGTATTTTTTCCAGTGAAATATATAAGATTTCTGTGTATTCCAGTTATTGGACACGTTTCCTTGGGAGATGTTAAGTTGCGTGCGCGAGCAGGCCGTCTGCCGCATGGAGAATATACATTTTACATACTATTTGTACAAAACGCATGAAAAACAATTTGTTGACGGACATATGGTGATCAAAGCTGATGTTGGAAGATATATTATTAATCCAGGTAACATATATACTAATACTAGCTTTCGCCCGCGACTCCGTCCGCGGTGAATTACAAAAAATTAAAAGACTGTTTTACCAGAGTATCTTCTACGGCTATACCAAATTTCATCGAGATCCGTTCAGCAGTGCAGGCTACAAACTCTAACAAACATCTATCTACTTTCGCATTTATAATGTTGGTATGATTATGACTATTTCAAATAAGATGATCATACAATACTTTGGAAATTT
>DVQG01001366.1:0-10957 GCA_018231605.1 Papilio ambrax
AGTGAACAAGAGGGATATAGGTACATACGAGTATTAATATCATATATTGACATTGCAAAAAGTAAATTAAAACTTACTTGTTGAAAATACACTAGATGACTATAAATTAAACTCTAAAGTATTACGTATAGAAGAGAAAAAAAATTAAATCGATAAAAAGTGTCTACACGTTCCATTCTAAACACATTTAACAGGACTGCGAAGTTGATTAGGAATATTCAATTTCTATCCGTAGCTCCGTAGCTCCGTAGCTCGGCAGCCCGTAGCGCTTTAGCGCTCGCAGCCACTGATATCAATTATTTCCCATTAATGAAACACGGCTTAGAGGCTTTCATCCCTTTAAATTGGATTTACTTCCTTCAGTATTACGTTGTTCAAATTATCAAGATGGATAATCTTATTGTAAATAAATTAATAACAGATTCCAAAATATTTTAATGTACTATTACTAGTGAAATTCACATTTACTAAGAATAAAATATATTATAAAAAACATTTATATTTGTGTAAAACAATTGGGAAATTTTAGTCAATTAATTATGTTATAAGTTGAAAGTAAAATTCAAGTCATAACATTTGTAAATAAAACACTATCATTTTTTATTCTTATTTACTACGAGTTTACAAAATTAACAACAACTTTATACACATATGACAAAATAACTACTATCTAAAGTAAGTTCCAGAGACATAAAATAATCTATTTTAATCACAAGTTCTTGTTCAGAGATCGCAAGCAATTAGTGAGATTGTGTATTCGCCGCCAACGCACTCTAGCGGGATCTTTATAAAATATTCATAAGCTCTGTGTGTTAAATGCTTTAACATAATGATGCACTAGACTGGTAACTATCGATAATTACTGACGTCAATAGTCTCTGAGTATACTAACAAGGTAAAGCACAGGTAATACGTAGGTGCAAGTATAAAACAAATAACACTGACCTGAGGATAAATGGTAAACGTGCGACATATCCTAACAATAGCTTTGAGCTTCTTTTATACAAGAAAAATATTAAAATCATTTAAAATTAAATTGAAATTATATGCGAGTGTTTCAATTAAATTTTTAATGACTAACTAATTAGACCATTAGAATAATGTATATTTTATTCCCGTAGTTTATATAATATCAAACATCATATAATTGATATTTAGGCACTATTTACCAATAGGTTTGTTACGTACACCCTAAATATAAAATTCCATACCTGAGCATCACTGTTAAATTGTAAACATCAGTAGTTTGTAATCTAACTATCTAGATTTGTCTAGATCACAATATTACGATAATTGGTCAACAGTCGTATTATAAACTAACAACGTTTTCAATTTCATGCTGACATGTACATTGCTAACTCACAAGCCAGCGGAAACATGGCCCGTTGGACGTGCACAGTGCTACGAACCGTAGCAAACGCTACGCTTCGAAGCTCTACAGTAATAGAACATGTCGCAGATATTTTTTCTCAACTTTGCGGAATAAGGTTCATTATTTTAATATTTGTTAGGGTTAAAAAAAATAGATTTATTTGTACAGAAATGTATATCCTACGAATTTCGAGTTGAGTCAAAATGGGTCTATAAGGGTCAAAATATTTAAACAACGCTATTTTACAAATGACTGCGGGAGTCATGAACTGAATGTAGAACTAAATAGGAGGAATGTATTTTAAATAACCATTAAATGACTTTGATTGGCAGAAAATGTGTTTATGTAACGTTACTGTAATCTTGTAGATTATCTAATTTTCAATTTGCCGGTATCGGAACGCGTTCAGTATCTGTGAATGAAAAGCAATAGCACGGCCGCGGCAATTTGATTTCCATCGATCGTCTCTCGATACCGTGAAAGGTATTTTATAACGCGACAACGTTAAAGTAATATTCGATAAACGTTAACAGTAGAAAACATCATTAAAAAAGGAAATATTGAGAATTTTGTTTTCATGTAGTTGAAACTTTGAGTATGAATGTTTTTTTCTGTTATTAGATCGTGATAGAAATATTCATTTATTACGTAACTTAGGATAACTAACCTGCAAATCTTTTACTTAAAGTTTCATAGTTAGTGTTCAAAGAACATCAAGTCACCAACTGTCGGCATAACGCCTAAAAAAAACTAAAGGCAATTTCCATTTGAACGTGGAACAAACTCTCCGATCGTAATTAAAGGCGCTTCTGAAAAAACAGAAATCCCTTTAATGACCACCCTCGTTCGAAAACAGACACCATTCAAAGAGAGTAAACAAAAAAAAACAAAAACATAAATCCTTTACAGCTACTGACGGATTAAGTACTTGGAAACTTTTTCGAATTCACGAACAAGATAAATAAAGCAGGTTCTTGATTTTTCTTACTTCATAATCATTCTGTGCACAAATTCATAAACATATTTTAGAGATGTTATGTTTTTAAATATGAGATGTAATGTATTAATATTATTCCGTTACAAAATTATGTTCTCAAACGAATAATGCATATATTATTAATGGATCTCAAAATGCGAGGGAACTTTTTAGTTGGTGTTCCGGAAGGGTCATGAGTACGGTTGTCATAGGAATATTTTATATGATAAGGGATGGCCCTTCATTTGAGTTTCCCTCGAATTTATGCTGAATTGTTAAATCCACATCTATTAGATGACATTTCGAAATATTTTTGTAGCTACAATATAAATTGTTGTTATAAGTAAAATAGTTATTATAAAAGTGTTGAACTATATAAAACGAATTTTGATTTTCATTATAATCGTGAGAACTGATTAAATTGAAAATTTTACACATTTTTTTTCATCTTAATCTTATTCTGTCTTATCCAAAATTCTTTTCTATTGCAATAATAAATTACTCAATGTACTTAAGTACAATAATTAGGTTATTACATAGTAAAATTTAAATGTATGAAAACTTGCTACATAAGAAATAAAGTTGAAACAAAATTCATGTTTCTAATTAATAACAGCGAAAGCTTTTTCCGGCGTTAAAACATCATATGTCAGCTGAAAATTGTATTTTCACAGTTCTCTGTTGTTGCGAAGGTTCGCTTCATGAAAAATTCAGCCGGCGAGTCGAGGAGAATTTACATTTTAACGTTGAGATAACGTCGATATTTTTACGTGTGAGCTCCGAGCAGTAATTTTAATCGACCTAGTATATCAGTATCCACCTGGGGTTTCTCATTAATAATTTATCTCTACGTTTCAAACAACCTTTCAGTTCACTTTCATGCCCTCCAATAAAAAAACGTACAGCATTCATCATCTCTCAAATTATCGATGTTGAAGGCAATCTCGAAGTAAGAATCGAGAAGCGCTTGGAGTTTACTATTCTGTTACAGAATAGTATAATATTAGTAATCCATGATACATTAGGAGTACTTTAAGTTACATGTTTTATTTATTCTATATAATTGATAATAATTAGCAAATTTTAAACGTTAAGTTATATTCCTACAAAAATGTAAAGCGTGTAATTTTTTATCGAATATGATATCTCATGGTTCTAAAAGAAAAAAGCAGTTGCATTAACCGTGACATAAAAAACAAAGGAACGCTCCATCATTGGTGCCGATCCGTTTTCTTTACTTTTATTAGACATCCATTAAACAGAGAGAGATGGAGCGAAGTGTTTGCACAAACATTAAGCGTATACCTTTCTTTTTTCTCCATGTATTATTCAAGCAAACGTATCTTTGGATGCCTTTTAGAGGTATAATGTTCGTGTGTGGTAAAAGAAGCCCTTTGAATTGATTACTAATCTTAAGGGATACCATTATATGTGTTTTTAGTGCTTTTTCGTGAAAACCATGTTATTAAATATATACAGTTTATAAAACACAGAGAGACAATGTTAGGAACTGATTTTTTTTTTATAACATAAGGTAGCCAACGAGCAAGCGGTCACCTAAATCCACCAAAATGGCGAAGCGAAGAATGAATGATTCGTTATAATTATGACGCAAACCGAATTTTGATATGGTTTTTTTAAGCAAATAATTTAGTAGCCACATTAGACCTGAAACCAAATCTAATATGCATAAAATTCTGTGATCCATTTATGCTATAATATATTTTTCTTTTCAGTTTGGTTTTGCTACTCTCTTTTGCCAGTGTGCAAAATACCTAAAGTAATTTAAAAAAATATGAATAAACTTAATATTTTTGTTCGCAATAAACCTGTCAGAGATATTTGTGCTCAGTGTGTGAGCACATCCCACGCTCGCTCAGGTCATTATGTCGCCTAATTGTGCAGCCTCCGAGAATGAGTACCGGGCCGGAACACACCCATTACGATGTATTTATATATCCTATAATTTACACAGGTCATTATTACATAGATATGACGTTGATTTTTTCTATTCAGTTTTCAGTTTTTATTTTTATATTATAAGTTGGCAAACGTAAAAGCGGCCACCTGAATACGCCAAAACGGCGAAGAGACCGCTACCCATAAACATCCACAACTGTAGATGCGTCGCCTACCCTTAATCGACCGTGGAGGAGACGCACATAAACAGAATATTTACCCTTTCTATGCGTCTCTCCCGCCGTCAAATCCTTTCCTCTTTTTTTCCTATCCTTCCCTCTTAAGGAAAGGATGGGAAGGAAAGGGACTAAAATTAGGCTCCGGCACCACACTCATCACACGAAACGCGGAATTGCTCCCATTTCACGCCTGTCTTCTGTGAGGTCGTGATAATGCACCGGGCGAGCCGACCCATTAGTGCGAAGATGTTGAAGCGGGCTCTACCATTGTTAGGCATAGATTAGTTAGTTAACACAATAAGCTAATTTCTCTACGAAACCGATTTACCTAGGGTAAATTACATTCAAATTTTATTTACAAAATTATGTTGATCAGATTTAAAAAGTATCGTCCCTTTACAATTGTAACGTTTTTCTATAGTATACTAGTGTGACACTGTATATTTAACTCCTCTCTACGATTCGCGTATTCTATACGCATCCTATGTGTTTTATAAAACTCGAGGTTAAATGTTCGAGCAAAGTTGTAACGACACGCACGACTGTACAAAATGAAAGGGAAAGCAAAGTTGACGGAAAACCTTAGACTCACGTAACGTGACTACCAGAGTGACAGTTGAATTTAAGATTTGGTTCTCAACGAAGCCGATGTTTTTAACTCGTTTACTTTGAAACGTAAATAATCTTTTCTGTTGTGTATAAACGGTATCGATTATACCCTGAAAACAATTTTTTATTGTGTATTATTATACATTAGATTTTTATTAAGATCTATTAAAGTAATTGCTCATAAGTACGTTTTAAATAACTTATAATGTTTTCTCTTAATTTTATAGATAAAAATATAAAGTAATGCCAACGTGATTTAGAAAGCGGCATTTTATCGTCGGAGGGCGTTACCGGCACGCCATGAATGAGCTTACAAGTTCACCGGTCATTGACGACTCGATGGATGCTTATATCATGAAATTGTCGTAAGCTTCGTCTAGAATGTCTAAAAGTCTCTTTATTTATTAAGTAATGTAATGCATTAATTTGATTCTATTCATTAAAACACAATTTAAACATGAAAATAATAAAGAAATATGGGGTATTAAAATATATCACAAAAAAATAATGTAATTCGTAAAATTGGAATGACAATCGAAAAGCGTTGTGGCAAGCGATTAAAACTATAAAAATCTTCTAAACAACCCATTCTGTTGAAGCTCGCAGTATATTCAATCACAGGTATCATTTAAATGTAGATTTAATTTCCACGATTCGCTTGCAAATTTAATTCCTTAATGAATTAAAATCAACAAGTCCTTCGCATTCATGTCTTCGTTCAATCTTAATGAGTTTTGAATGTACAGCTTTTATCTTAACGACACAAATTAGAGACAGTGCTTTAGCACGTTCAATTAAAATTGGCTTAATTTAATGATTTCATTATATTACCATTTTAATGAATGAGACATTAAATTGAACAAGGTTCAATACATAATCATATCAAAGCATCACAATAGCGCAATATTTTAAACCAGCATGTATCGTAAATCAGGGCTGTAGCAAAATGTTGTTTACCGGTTGACCTTGAAAGAACTTACTTAAAATCCAGCACATGGTATGTGATCGCCGCGCTCTCCCGAGCTCGCGGCCATGTCTCCATTCACTCCGCTATCACCATCACATCACCTCACTATGTTATCACACACGGCGGTGCTGTTCGACGTCGCTCCATTCACTGCCGCCCGGGAGGCTGGCGCGCAGTGCGCAGGCTCGCGCGCGTCCCAGCGCCCTCTGCCAGCCCGCGCCCGCTCTGCCGGCTCGCACTCAGAGGTCACAAGGTCGCTGGCGGACTCGGCCGAATCATCCACCATTCTTATAATTTCGTCATGAGTTTTGTTATTTTAATTAAATTGTAAGAATATAAATCGCTGATGTAGTTAATATATTCAAGTAATTTTATTAATATTCAATTTTATATACTACTCGTAATTTAATTTAATTAATATCGATTGGTTGTCTTTGCAGTTCTATGGTGTAATTTTATACTGTATGAAATTTACCTAAAACTTTTTACTGTAACGCAACCATACTTAGATAACGAAATATACTTTATTCACTTACATTTCAACATTTTATTATTTAAAATCGTTTTATTACACAACGTTTCTTGACTTTGATTAAAACGTTTTATACACAAATTATTTAATATTTAAAAGAGTTATTCTCTACAAAGTGTTGAAGTCATTGCTACACAATTACGTAGCCTCTACGCAGGCCAGTCATTGACCGGACGCGTCTTACCTCGTAGCTCATGTAGAAATATATTCGTATTCGCTGCTACGATGAAAATTACTGTTGATGTATATTTTGGGTCTACACTATTTTCAACAGAATAGGTGACGATTTCAACAAGTGTAAAGTTACATTAATGCTACATATTCTAAAAATGATAGTACAAATAGGTAAATTAAAAAAATTACATTTGTCATTTGAATTTTCTTTATATTCAACCATTATCTAAACGTTACTGAATTATAAAATGTATTTTTAACGATCACGAAGAAAACACTAAGTCAAGCGTTCTTAAACATAAGCGACACGCATGTATTAATTATGTATTCAGGTAAAACGATGAATAAATAAGTAGAGGTGATACAAAATGGAAATTCTGACTCTGCACACGCCGTCCCATGATGGCAGTGGGTGTTAGTCAAACGTCGTCAAATGCTTTTAATTAACGCCTACGTTCTAGAATTTGTAGAGCTAAAGTCATTCTACTTTTGTCTATTTGTATTGCATTTTTTTTGTTGGTTTTTATTGAATATTTTAACACTAGTAAATCTCGCCATAACATATTTTGCATATAACCACGACCACACAGAAGACAAGGGTGAGGTAGATTCAATTCAGCGTTTCATCTAACGAGTGTGCATGCTGGCCTGAATTTAGTTCACTTTCCCTCCTCTCCATTTACAAGAATATGATAGGAAGTAAGTAGTGGATTTAGCAGACGAAGGGACGCATTGGAAAGAAATGTTCTATGCGTTTCACCCTTCGTCGATTAAAGGTAGAGAACGCGACGCGTCGATTCGTCCTGGTGGCCACATGCTATTTTAAAAAGAACACGCATGTAATATTAGTAGGACATAGTTTAATAATAATAACATATATTACCTATGTAATAATACATCAGTTAACTTTGAAAATACTTCGTGAACTGTAAAAAAACATTAAATTATCATAGTATCAGGAATAAATAGTTGGTAACTACTTATTGCCACTTCGGAGCATCTTGATCTCAATTCAAAAAGGATGTTGTTGCGGCGATACCTGTTATAGAATTACCGGTGTCCCCGAGTTACCTATTTGCGAGTTGAAACCGCAATAAAAATATGTTTATTATTTGTCTACTCCGACCAAAAATCTGAATATAGATAAGCATTCTCTGTGGAATAAAACATAAAATATTTTTTACTGAAAATGCCTTTGTTCATAGAATTAACTCCGCCCCCTCACCAGCCGACGCCTTTATGTGTTTCAATTTCAAGTGATACTTAGCCTAATCAGCAAATATCAAAAACATTTAATGTAATCAGTTCGTTAAACAAGTAAATGATATAACACATGTCATACACATGAAATGTATATTTAAAAATATCGCTTTTTTGTTTAAGTAAGGAGTTTGATTGTATTGTTTAAATCTAATCATTAAAATTATTCATCACTTTCAATAGCATTTTAATCATTTTAATGAAAACTAAAAATTACGAAACATAAGTTATAGGCTAAGTTAACTAATCTTTGACAGTTCTTACTCCTACCTCGTAAAAACTTAATTTAAAGTATTATACTGCTATTAACGTGAAATGCTATTGCCATAATTCGGTTTTTATTCAACCGAAAAATGTTGTAATTATTAAACAATGTAAAAATCTATTTCATTTGTTACTTCTCAAAATAAATAGTGTCTTGGAAAAGACTAGTTTTGTTTTTTTTGTACTGGCAATATTTATTCTCGTCCATTTTCGTCTCTAATCTATGAGCCTTTCTTAACTTGATTCTTTGCCGTGTTGTGTCGGGTACGTTAAATCTTCATAAATCCTCGGTTACGTTGTTACAAAATTGTTGAAATCACATAAAATTTGTTCTTTAATACATTATTTATTAAAGGCCATGGCTATTTTACAAGAATTAAATATCAGTGTTCAAAATAAACTAAGCGGCAACTTGACGTTTCGTACGCAAGGACTAGTAACCTAAAGTTTTGACTCAGTGAAATAAAACGTGGTATTTTGCTTTTCAGCAGCAAGTGGCAGGATGAAGTATAACAAGCAAGTAACCTCCTCGAGGAGGAAGAACAGGAAAAGGCATTTTAGTGCGCCTTCACACATCAGACGAGTACTTATGTCGTCTCCTCTCTCAAAGGAATTAAGACAAAAATTCAACGTGAAATCCATGCCTATCCGCAAAGACGACGAAGTTCAGGTAATATTTGTTCTGACAAAATATGTTTGTCGACAATTCCAGTCAATGTTATTACCTAAAATAACCTTTGTATAATTTGAGATCATAAACAAATACGTTTAACCTCAAAATACCACGCAACTTGTACCACTATTATTGAATGTTTGTCGAGAGCAAAACAAAATGATGACGATAACCCATTCATAGACTGCAGGTGTGGCTGCCTTGGCTAGACAAGCTCGAGGTTTTCTCTTGTGCGTCCAAGTCTTGGCTTTACCTCCCTGTGCCCTGGTACAAAATTTGGCTCTGATTGTTTTGCTCGACACTACATGTCTTACAAACTGTTGGATAGTTACTATAAGCTGATTTTTGCTTCTCAAAACACTAACTTCAGGACCATTTATGGAAACTGAAGAAATACAAAATAAAATTATTTATATCAAGGAAGAATTACTAGCCAGTTAATACTTTCTCTGATATTTGTTTTCACATTGCAATTCTGAAATTAATTTCAGGTTGTCCGAGGCCATTACAAAGGCCAGCAAGTGGGCAAAGTGGTGCAGGTGTACCGTAAGAAGTTTGTAGTGTACATTGAAAGGATCCAGCGTGAAAAGGCGAATGGTGCCAGCGCATATGTTGGAATCCACCCCTCAAAGGTAAATATACTGTTTTTTACACATTTTTGTATTTAGTTACTTGTTTATGTTATAATTATTGTTAACCTAAAAACTAAGGCTTAGCTACATCCCAAAAATATTAAATTTTTTGTTTATTACTACAATTCAAACTGTTGAAATATAATTATTTTATTATATGGTTGTAGAAATAATTTGCATACAAAATGATGATAGCTTGTAACTTAGAACCCATCCTGTCTCACTTGGGCTTGCTCGAGTTTGGCATGAGATGGGACTACTGCGGAGACACTTCCATGGCTCTGATTTTTGTTAACAACATAATTTGTCTCCAAGTTTCAAAGCAGCTACTAACAAAATTTTGTTATTTCAGTGTGTAATTGTCAAACTAAAGATGAACAAGGACCGTAAGGCGATCCTGGACCGCAGGGCTAAGGGCCGCCTGGCTGCCCTCGGAAAGGACAAGGGCAAATACACCGAGGAGACTGCCACCGCCATGGAGGCCTCGTAAACATAGAGTTAAGATTAATAAAAAAGTAAAACTCAACTTTGTTTTTTAATTTCCTTACATTTCCACATAAAATATACTCGTATAATACTGAATTCTTTGTACACAGTATACAATTGCCATTAGAATTTGCTTTCTATTCTCATTATTAATCGTTGAAATTTAGAGATACCACAGTTTAATATTTGTAAAGTGAAATTAAATCTATTCCACCAAATAAGCTCAATTTCATCTGATAAAAAATGGACTCTGCTGCGTTTTGTCTAAATGGAACGTCAAAGTCTGGTTTCTCAGGATATCTCAGATTAACATTGAAAACCTTCGCTGCTGAGGTGTCATCTACAAGCATAAGTATGCTAGTCTGGTTTATCTAAGCAAATTATTCAATACTCTGCTAGTTAATTTGATTTTAGTCGCTTTTCCTTTCCCCCTTTTCTTGAGAGGATGGAAAGGGAAAGGATTTGACAGCGGAGGAGCCGCATGGGTAGGGGAAATATCCTTATGTGCATCTCTGCCGATTAAAGGTAGACAAGGATGGCTATTGGCAGCGGTCGCCTCGCCATTTCGGATTCAGGTGACCGCTTGCTCGTTTGCCACCTTATAACATAAAAAAAAATCCTATGAACGTAACCTATAAATCACTACTATACCATTATGTTACTAATTTAAATGGATGGATGTTGGAGTTTGTCGCTTAAACTACTCAACGAATGTCGAAATTCGGCCCAGATATAGGGGATAGTCTGGAGTCGAATGTTAGTTATGAGTGTGGAAGGGTAGACCTGGAAAGAGATTGATGGATTGGGTGAAAAGTGACATGATCAAGAAGGGAGCGCTGACTGAGATGACGTATGATAGAGTTACGTGAAGGAC
>DVQG01001367.1:0-10943 GCA_018231605.1 Papilio ambrax
AGGAGTGGATTCAGATATAACGGCTGATAGAGATGTATGGAAGAGCAGCACATACCGTGCCGACCCTCCGTGAGGGATAAGGGCAAGTGGATGATGAAAAATAATAAAAAAAAAACAAGTACAATTAAATTAATTATTTTAAGAAATGAAAAGACTTATCTTTATGAGACTTAAAAGAAAATATGAAACAGCAGAAAATCATTTGCGTGGGAGACTTAATTTGGATTATCTTTGCGACCGAATACAAAAACCGTAACAAATTATACGAACAAATTTAGCATTCGGGATATACAATTAATAGCATATAAATTGTATTCTAAACGAAATTGTTAACTTTAAACATGTCTATCCAAATACAAATGATTACAAAATAACGTCCGCAATCTTGGTTCAGTTGGCTTATGTTCCCGTGTATTCGTAGGTACAAGAATAGCGTATTTCTCTTGGAAAGTTTTATTATGCTCACCATTAAGTATGCAATAAGAATTGGTCGTTAATTCAACCTTCACGTGAGTGAGTTGTTTGTAAACTCTTCATTCTATTGCTACGTGAATAGGGAACTGACGGAATTTTATCTGTTCATTCTTAACTTACTGGTTATAAAACGTTATGTTTTTACGCAATCAATGTTACGTCAATTTTGATGCTAGTACATAGAAACATAATGTAGACTATCTTATAACGATTCTAATGATTTCTTGCTCCAAGCTTTTAATTGTTTTTAGTATAAAAACACATCACATTACCAACACTACAAAATATAATGTTTAATGCGAAAATATTCATTACAAAATGTATTTCATAATTGTATCTTATCATGACTTATTTTCTCTAAATATTTAGCATAACACCATAACAGATTTACGTCCATTAAGTTTGGCCTCGGCCCTTCTTAATGTCGTAATTAGATGGTACTTTTTTTTTCATTTCTATTTTTCAGAATTCTGTTATGGCAAAAAAAAAATTCTTATATTAGTGTAAAATTACTATTCTTTAACTAAATAAAAATATGTTTATGTACATTATCATGCCTTCAGAGCTTTTTTCTCATCCTTAGCAAATATTTGATAAATTAAGTTTGCCTATATATTGTACTAATAAATATGTTTAAACATTCTGGCAGATTTCCTGTATTTTTGTAGCCTCGCACGTCCTTCAAGGTTGTTAAAATTCAATATAGCTTTTAATGAAAACCAATTTTCGGCAATAATTTCGTGAGTTACAACGTAACAGATTTGAAATATTAGACTGAATTCATGTAAATTATATGAATTGTTCATAAATCCGTCCTATTTGAACGTTTAAGATAAAACCTTCATTTAGATGTGTCAAGGTTTCCCGAAGAACATTATCTTGCTTGCGAATAAAGTTCATAGTCCCCACTTAAGGAAGTCTTGCAGTCCCTTAGTGGAGAAGTATAGTGAACTGATGATAATAAAGTTCGATTATTTCTTATTGTTTACAAATTAAAAACATTATTTTGTTCAAATTCAAAAATTAAAATGGAAAAAACTAAATAACGCCATCTGTCGGAACGTCAGTAAAGCCTTACCTGGTTTCAGAGCCGACTACAGTCCATCCACGTCTACGGCGTAGAGCGCGAACTTCAGCTGTCACTACGCGATCACGGGTCCGTCGGTGTCGGCTGGCACTAGCAACTAAAAGATTGTTACTAGCGCCCTCTTTCATTTCAGCGATAGGCAACATCGTTTCACTTCGCTTTAGCCTCTTTACACTAGATGGCGCGTATTCCAAATAATATTATCACATTTTCTTGAAAACTACTCGTACAAATATAGGTTTGAAGTATCTACGATATGCAGAAAACACTATGATCGGTGTTATTTTCGTTTCTGTTAGTTAATATACTTTTATAGTCTTAATTTTAATATAAATGATAAAACATTAAACACCACTTCAATATATTCATTACAAGTAAGTTTTTTTTTAATTCACGTCTGTAATTTCGTTAAATTATTAATATCATGAACTATGTATAAAGTCGGTAAAGCAACTGTATATGATTGAATTTTATTTTTATCTAGAATTTAAAACTGTGGCCCAATGTTATGAAGCATTATTGCTTTGTCCTTTACCAAACAGACAAAAGCATGTGTGATTGTGAACCATTTGGCAAGACGTATTGAACTATTTTAGATATTCAAACCTTTGTAAGTTTTACTACACATGTTATTCACATTGCTCGGAATTAATGTGTGTTGGATTAGTAATGTTTTGTGTAAATATTTACAAACTAAAAATTTTATTCTCTTAATTCCTTTCAAAAACGAAAATTTTGTTGTTTTAGTGTAATATTTAAATCTGTTTAACTAGGTTAAATCTGTATGTTTTAAAATCAGACATATTAAAGAATTTAGTACTGAGACAGATGATATGTTAATAAGCTGTACCTACAGGTTTATTTGTTATTTATTTTTTATCTGTTATTTAAAAATGCTTTACACTTTATATCGCGTCCATAAGAAAACATGTTAGAACTGCACAACGAATCCTTTAAAAAATCATAGAACTATTTAAAAATGCATATAAAAATATTTAACAATTATAATGGGTTTATATCTCTGAAGATATTAATACAAATAACTTGTTACACATAACATTATAAAAAGTAATGAGTTATCATAGAACATATGAACATTATTTTAGTACAAAAATCAAAAGGAAAGCGAACATAACATTTTCTGATATCGTTTTACATATATACTTAAAATACGACGTAACATATACCTTGTAGTTACATAAGAAAATTTATATTCCGGTCCTGAACAAAAAAATATTGTCACGAACACCCATAACACGGTTTATGATACAGCGATCTACATGGCTTTTTATCACCGTCACAAAAATCGTTTTTATAAATGCGACATGCACACAAATGTTCGGCTTTCACTGATCTCTCGCGTAGTTCGAAGTTTCCATACTGTTCGGTATTTTATAATTTCGATCGACGTTTAAATCGTTGGGCGCGCGTCGGCGACTGCGCGCACGATGGTGCGTCCTAACCGACCATAGCCGGCGCAAGTCAGGCGCTTTTGCGACAACATAATTTTTCAACAATATTCAGTGCAATAAATCAACGACATTTTCATGACTCAACCGTGCCACAGATAAAGGAAACATTGTATGCATCATTATGTTGCTGTTGCCCTCAATTTTTGTAACATTTTAAAACGTAAAATTTTTTTATAATGTTTATATGTATATCTGTGTCGTATACTTTTTAAAGAATTTTATTACTTATAAGGTTCGGGTATTCATTTACTTATTAAATAGTAATACATAACAACGCACATTAAAAACGTTCCTATTCACATTACATGAGATAGTGGCAGACCCCCTGTTTACTTCAATTCAAACGTATGCGGTAAACGAAATCCGCTCTTAAAAGGATTTTTAAAAAATCTCCAGCGTTCAATCAGAGGAAAGGCAATATAGTTGGAAGCTTTCAAATATCGTCGCGGCTCCAATGAAAACATACTTAATATTCTTCCATCACGCCACGTGGCAAAGCTGCTATCAATTAAATGAATATCAAAGGGATTTAAGATATATTTTTAGTATTCTTGTTTTGCTAATTCTGTGATTAATTTGTCTTTAGTTAAATCAGTTATCAGTTCTACTCACTAAAGTGATTCTATTACTATGGTTTGCAACGGCTGCTGTGTGCAGGTGAATTAAATTAAACATAAATCAAATTACACAACTACATGTAATCGTGTTCATTTACTCTTGCATACTTTGCAAATCTGTTATTTCCCAGAGGTGTCAATGATTTTGTAAACTATCTTTCGAATTGCGATTGAAAATAAATTGAGGTGAATTTTACAACGTCGGGAATAAATTCCATCGGCTGGTAAGTTTCCACTGTGATTAAGTACAAAGTCCATAACACTATTGCACAATAAAATAAGAGAAATTATATGTAACGAAATAAATTAGCATCTCAAGTAAACGATCTTTTTGACGATCGATTGATTAAAGGTTAAAGAACTTTTGTTTAACAAACAAGAGAGATGATTTTTTCCCTTGTGTTTCAGTTCCTAGTAAAAGTTACCTAATATTACTCTATATGACGTACATAAAATGTACTGCTCTCTTGCATTTTTTATTACATACATGGGTAATGGCAAAAACTGTAAAGGAACTGCGTCGCTGAAATTCGATCTCCATAGTCGACATTATTAGAATTGTTGTCTTATACCAGGTTTATAATTGTCATTTGGCAGTAGTTTATGATTTAATGAATATTACACTTTATATTAATATTAAAGACAGTGTTCGAGTGAGACGTGTTTACGCGGGTAGGACAAGAATAGATGGTGGCAAAGATTCAAATATGTCGCGCGGTTCTAGTTCTCGTTTCTGCCGTTTTTCATAATGTCACAATTATTAAGTACCTGGAAATTCCAGATTTATGTTTATAGACTCATTCAAGCCAGCGTTAATTGCACTACGATCCTAATTATCATTATTACTAGCCCTGTTTATTATAATAGGTTTATTGTTCTTGACGCACATTAAGGATCTTTTCGTAATGTAGAATAGCCTAAAGATTTTTATAAACGTTAAATTGTGCAGAGATTACAACGTTCAAACAAACAAACTGTTCATCTTTATAATATTACAAAGATTGAGATAGTAAAGAGTATATTTGTGTGAGGTTATTATGAACGGCGTTTATTTTGAAATCTTTTCATCTAGCTGTCGAGGTAAATGCCAAGAATTCGCAACAATTCTAAAAAAAACATCAACATCTCTAACTAGTCCCGTCAACGCCACACTTTTTGACAAATGAGGTGCGTGAACTATTAAAAGTAAACATGTTTGTTAGTACACGTGTTCCAAGAAACAAGAGAATCAGATATAAAGTTTATCCAATACTTTCACACTAAAATATACGATAAAAATTTCGTAGTAAGTTACAGGATTTTTTTAATTTACAATATCATATGCATCGACATGAATTTTTTTTTGTGTATTCAATTCCAGTAGTTGGATAGTTTACACTCTGATAGGCATTGAATAAACGTTCAACTATAAATAACGGGACAAAAATGTATTTATTTTTTGCATACACGTATTTTTACGTGCAGAATCTTTATCCATTTTTCGCTATATTAAATATTTAAGCTACAATGTATACAGCAATGTATAACAAAGTAAAACAAATAAAGAAATTCAATAGCAAAATACTGCTTTCGCATCTTCTAAAGTAAAGAGATCAGTGGACAATGGTCTAATTATATTATACGAAGCGTCTAACGACGTCATTGAAGAAGAAAAGTCTTATTGGTTATTTCCTCCTAGTGTTTCTACCTCTTATTACAAAAATGGATTGTAAATAAATAAAAAACAGAAGTTTACATATGATACAAAAGACTGAAGAAGAGTGTTATAAAAAACATTGTCAATTATTATTATCGATATTTGCACAACTGCTAATAATTTTCTTGAGAAAATGTTATTGCAATAATTCGCAACATCAATGACCCAATCAACGAAGCTAGGAACGTTATAAAAAGCTACTGAAAGGTTTCATTCGTGCAATAATCTAATTAATTTATTAAGCCGGTACTTAGGCTAATAAAACAGAATTGTTTGCTGCTAAGTGAATTAAACCGGTGAGTAAGGTTGCAGATTGACTCTTGTTTTTGTACTACTCGTTTTCTTTCCTAATTATTCGTTATTCGTTTATTAACTACTAACTACTCCGCTTTAAAATTTTTCAATGAGTGGTTGATTTTTAATCCATTCTTGAAGCCGCTCGTATTGGTTAAACACTCTGGTTAAATTCCATATTAATTGACCAGATAATATTAATTTCACCGACTTGGCCCTTTAATTAGTATAATAACAAAACGTTAAACAATAAAAGAAAAACAAAAACAATTTTTTTAAATAGAAATTCAGTTGCTACGAAAAGTGTTAAAATAATATAAAAGTATGATATACATGATTTCATAAACAAATACAACTAAAAGGACATTAATAAAGACAGATTAGATTAAATTATATAAAATGTTTCTTTTTCGTAAGACTTTGTTTTATCCGTGTTAGATAAATGCAAAAAAATCTTAGTTACAAAATCTGTTTCCCTGTCGGCTTATCCATTTCCTGGGGGGATCATCTGGTGACAATTACGTTATATCTTACAACTGTCTGCAAGAAAGGACCGTAAACTTGTTAACAAATGTATTCCATAATAACTATGACATTTGTATATCTAATCATTGTTACTATGGATAACAAAAACTACATACAAATTAAAAAAAGTAAACTAACAAAGAAAACTACAAAATTCAATTAATCATTAAAAGCAACTGAAAGGTTTCAGACCCTCCTTAATTCGATTAATAAATAACAGAACACCGACAAAGGTAGTTAATTTTGTAAGAAAATACCAAACAGTGCCACAGACAGATCTAATTATTGTTTCTTCAAATTAAATAATCTATTTGTTTTAAATTAGGATTTTTTTCGGTTACTGAGTTCAGTAAAATATTAACGTGAATATATCCTGTAATACTAACGTTAAAAATATAATTAACTTTCTCTGTGTTTAGTTAAGTCCACGTTTAAATTTGGTAAAATTGTTTTAATTTGAAGTAAACGAAATAAGGATTTTCAACCAAAATGGTCAGTATTTTGTCCGAATTGCTTGAGGGCATAACTCTTTGACAATTTTCAAACACAAAATTTGAAACAAACATATTCAAAATTACACTAAAATATGTAATTCCTTGTTCACTTTATTATGCACTAATTAGTTAAATTAAGTCATTTTTTAAAATAATATAGCTTACTAGCTTTTGCTCGCGACTCCGTCCGCGTGCAATTAAAGTAGTAAAGTAAGTCATCTATGTGTCTTTCAAGGCTATCCTCAAAATTTATCACAAATTTCATCGAGATACGGTAATCTGTTTAAGCCAGAAACATCCATCCATCTATTTTAACTTTCGCATTTATAATATTAGTAAGATTAGAAACCATAAATTCATGTCAAAATACAGATCAGAGCGAACTTTTAGGTAAGCAAATATTAGTTTTTAGATAGAACCCAATCCCAGGATATTACATTCGTACTGTTAGCCAAATACAAACATAGTACTGTAGACCGCGTCCATAGTCAGTCAGTAGGTAAACAACTAAATAGTCGTAGGAATATAACGAGAACTCAGCAGCAGTTGATTTGAATTCCGATTGAAGCGTCAAAAGGTAATTGGAATCAAACTGTTATTTCCCTGAGACAAGATTGATCTATTTCCCATCGGTAGAACGTAAGGATTGTCTGAAATCTTTTTTCACATCTAGCGCCTGGGAGAAATATTGCTGACACAATGGTATCCCTTTATACGATCGTCGTATGTTATCGTAATGCAACGAATACATCAAAATTAAATCATAGGCACATCGTAGGCATAATAAACAACATTTTATGTCGGATCAGTGACTCGCCAGCAAGGTCTAACGTCACTATGAGTTATTACGTGATTAAGTAATGTCCATGCTCGTTGGAGGGTGAGCAAAAACATTATTTACTTTCCTTTATGTTGTTGCGAATATTATTTAAAAAAGAAGATGATTTAATCTAAATAGTACTGAACTGAATTGAACAATTGAACTTTTCGGTTTCATGGATTATATTTTCAAAGTAATATCTTTAGAGATTAAATGAATATTAATATCCAAGTGATCCACGATAACTACACAAAAACGGTCAGAGGTGTTCATAACACAATGGCCGGCGTCGGATGAGTGCTTGTGTATCTACACTATTGTTGTGCTAATGTTCATAGCGGTTTACTAAAGAAGCCCTCATGAATATTAAGATATATTAATTGTCTCTCAGGCAACCGCGCCACTGAAAATGCCATTACAATTACAGACACGACTTGAGTCATGTCGTTTCAACAACAATATCCATAGAATTCTATTATCTAATTACCATATTCTCATTGCCAAACTCTGCTCGATAACTGGGTTTGGAAAATATCTTGTAACTGGCAGAGTTGTCGAATAGATATAACATGCAAAAGAGTAATAAAGGTGAAAACGTATGTACAATTTGTAATGAATATTGTGTTGAAATAAATGTCCAAAGTCTTTAAAGTCCCATTACGTAGTAGGTATCTTTATGTCAACTGTATAACTAGCATTTCTTCAGAGCGTACACACACCTGAAACCATCGCACAACTGTTTAGTCTCGCTTTGATTCCTATGAGTTTATACCGAGAGGCGCACACTACACAATTAGTAGTTGTGCAAATTAACATACCGCTCTTAACATCTTTTTTAAAAAGTTACATTTACATGACTTACCCACATATCCAGGAGTGTCGACGACGTGGTATGGAAGCAAGGGTGAGCGCGAAGGGCGGTAGTGCCGCGGGGGGATCGTCTGCATCATCCTGCGCCCCGCTCACCCGCACCTCGGGCACCCGCAGGTGGTGGCGACCACTCATCTCACCACTTATTCAGTAAACTCACATATTAATGTACAACTTTTTTAAGCACTGGTTATCAGTTGTCATATACACAGTCATTTGCTGTCAAACCTAAGTAAATGAAACTCTTCTGTGTGTTTTGAACATTTAAGTTTGAATATGGAATATGTTCTTAAAACCAACGATCAATTGTTAAAAATATCCGATTACTCGATGGTCTTTATTCAAAGAAACGGTATGGGAGTCCTTTTTAAAAAGCTAAAGGCACTGGTGTATACTTAACACTTGAGATATAATCTGCTTGAGAAATTCTCAGTGAGATCTTGAGCTGAGAGGCTTTGTCGGTGAAGTCCCATCGCCACATCCGCTTTAAGACGCTTTCGTTTAACGTCACCATGTTAAACTTGGATCGGTATTTCATGATAAGTCTTAAGGTATTTAGGAAAACTTTGAACGAATTTAAATACATATAAATATAAATTTTGCTTTCTATAAACACAATGCATATGTTGTTAACAATGAGAGACGATATTTCAAAAATCTTTGCATGTAGTCGTCACGGTTAAGGACATTTCGGTTGGGTTGGTGCTTCCATTTTACAAAAGTAATTTGTTAAAGTGATCATTTATGAGATAAACTGTAGACGAAGTTTAAAGACACCTAGTTACTACGTCTTTCAATAATGAACGAATGGAGGACAGAAATTTAAAAAAGCGTACTGTCAAGAAAAATAGTGTAGTTTAGTAGGTCATTGATATAGGTGGAGTTATATTAGAGTACCGGAACAATCGCGCCATCTGTTGGCCGCCCGCCCAGCACTGACATTGTTGACGTACGACTAAGGTTACGTACGGCTATATTTACGTTACAATTATCTTAAATGCGTCTCGTAAACATTAGTAATTGTTATCTGTGAGCTATGTGTACTCTTACACGTGAATAGTAAACATAGCCAAAAAATCAACTGCAATGACTAAGTTGTGTTCAGCAATCAATCTAGCATAAAAATTTTCGAACAAGTATGGCCATCGATGAAATTTATACAAAATTTTTCGGTGTACTTTACGTCCGACAACTCCCTTGTTGAGCAATACTTAAATATTATGAATAATGTTTCGAATGCTTTTTCAAAATAAAAAAAAATGGTAGGATAGGACATGCGTTTTAAACGAATAACTAGTGCGATGTTGACTGTAAATGGTTACAATAATTGCCAACGTATTTCATCGAGGTTCTATCAAATTTTACTAGATTTCTTATGTCCAGACGTGTAAAGTCTTCAACAGTATCTTATTAACAAAATGATAGATTTGATTCATTCTATTAGAAATCTAAATTAAATTTTAACTTGTAACCCAATCTATAATCAAGAGTGGTAAATTGAAAAGCTATAGTGTTTAGTTAATTTAGATGCTTATCGTTAAAATCTTTATTTCAAGAGTGGTTCAGATGGAGGGGCAATAAAGTGTAGGCAAGGCGGGTCTACAATTAATCGTCGATCGCGACCTTTGCGTGCGGGGTGCGCCTGAAAGACACATAACACGCACAGGAATGTATTTGCTTGCTATAATATTTTGGCAGGCGCTTAAATTTTAGCCGTTCTTGTTATATAGTAACATGCATTGAACGTGATCATGAATTGTATATGGAAATCCAAAATTAGTGGAATTTTAAGACAAGGAGAAATTTCCTAGATTTTTTGCTAGATTTATGATAATCAAGGTTAATATACTTTCAACTTTCAAGTAAAATGCGCAATATTTTACGCTTAGTACTACAATTAGTTTAATTCGCTTTACAGGAAACAGTAGTGTTGTTTCAAAATATAATAAGTAATAATTACAAAGCTTTGAGTAACCGCTTTTCACATATATAACTGAAATTGCTAGCGCTTGCCAATATCCAATATCCACGTGAAAGTTTAATATAACGTGGAACCGTTTTCATTTTACGCTTTAATAAAAAAACTTCTAAATCAACGATTTATTAAATCTGATAAAACATTACTTTTCATAGAAAGGTTTTACTTAAGGTTCAACAGTGTTTATCACAAAAAGGCTTATTTCCCTAATCTAAACAATTATTGTAGTCCATAAAAGTTTCACAGATAATTAATCCATACATGAATGAATTTTCTCCATAATATTCAAGTACGACATTAAAGTAGACGTAATAATGTCAAGGTTTATTGATTACAGACCCATCCTTGAACATTTTGCATGCCTAACGATAAATAAGGCGGCGTCACACCGTCCGTGGCATTCTGGCATTCAAAACGAGTGCCATCAAAAACAATGAACAATAAATGAGCTCGCTTAAATGCACACGCGCCATTAAATATAGCGCTATAAATACCACACGCGTGATTACTTTAAATTATTTACTTAAATATATTTAAATAAAAACTAGAATGGTTAACTAACAAAAGGTTAGCGTGGTATGGACATGTTATGCGACGAGACGATGGGGACATAAAC
>DVQG01001368.1:0-10937 GCA_018231605.1 Papilio ambrax
CCGAGGGGCTCGGAGCCTACCCTAAGTTAGGGTGACTAGGCCATAGTCAACCACTATTAATGTAATTGTATTAAGTACTATTAATAATTGTAGTATACTAATAATTGTAATAACTACTATTAATGTAATTGTATTAAGTTTGATTCTATATATTTCAGACAGCGTGTGCCTAGTGAATTACCTGTCGACGGGTCACCTGGTGGCTTACAGCCTGCCCTCGCTGCGGCCGCTCGTCGACGTAGACTTCCTGCCCCTCTCCGAGCTCAGGTATACCTCTCATTATATCTGTGCCTTAACTAATCTTTACTCTTCCATGGAAACCAACGTTTAAAGAGCATCCCCTCTAGATTTACTATCTGTGATTTTTTTAATCTATGATCATAATAGTCCCGAAGTACTCGTGACCTTGTCAAGCACTTGAGTTATTTAGACATCGAATGAATATCGCTTGATTTTTTCTCTTGTGTCTCCGAAATATCGTTGACTATCTGGCCGAGTCGGTGATTCGCTTCACCTAGAAATTTTAGAACATCTAACTTCGCCTATGCTTCATAGACTAGTTCAGCAAGCTTTATGTTTTTAAAACTCTCACTCGTCTAACATAAAGTAATATTTCAATTCGATTCTTTCATATTTGGGCTTAAATGTTTATCGCCAGATTTCAAAGGATATTTCGACAGACCATGGTTTCCATGGAAGTAAGTTACGGTGGACTTTCTTACTAAATTATCTTGTAAAATCGGTGTCCAGTTCCTCGATAGACATGTCCGGTGAACACCAGTCACTTTTAGACAATTTCCATGCACTAAAATAAGGCACTAAATGATAAAGAGCTTGATTTACATTCGAATTAGCTTTGAGAATTACGAATGCTTTAACGCAGATTTTAATCATATAATGATCTGTCATTCATCAGTCATTCACTCGATTAAATCGATTTAAAACCATCTGCTGTTTTATCATTTACAAGCCTCGACGTACCTTCTGTGACTTACGATCGATGTTAGATCTGTGATACTTGTTTGGTGCAAGACGAGACCCGACTAATTGCAACTCCGAAATCGACAAATTGTTTAACATTTTTCGAATATTTAACCGCGCTTTTAAACATCTTTTAAATCTTCTTTTCTGCGAAACTAACAATTGCTCGTTTGTCGACTCTGGATGACGCAATGTTCCGTCATTTTGCATCTAAAGTTCAATCTGGATTTTATCTCAAAGCACCATCAAATTTTGCGCCAAACAAGCGGCGGTGTGTCATCTTTTATTTGAAATCAACAGCACCGCGCTGCAGTGGCGCCACTTCTCACAACGTAGTCAAAATTCTGCCGACTGTCAAGCACCACCTGTGCTTCCGATATTTGCAATTTTTAATCTATTTTTAAGTTAACAAAGCGGACTCTAAACATGATACGAACACAACAAATGTAATGACCTGACACTGTAAGCGTTGCCAATCCGATTAACCGGCGTTTAAATGGTATCAGCCATTAAACTCATCGAATGTGTCCCAGGTATCCTTTGCTAGACATTGTAATTGTGTAAGTCGCGGATCTTATCGATGACACCTGCATTTTACCCGGCGAGCGGCCGCGCGCGCTGCCCCTGCCCCCAGCTGCGAGGTGGAGGGGCAGCGCGCGCTTCGACCTCTACTGACTCGCCGCCCGTGTTCCCGGTAGCTTCCAGACACAGTCCAAACAGAGGGGTATCGTAGACCCAATGCTCTCGATCTGGGGCCAGCAACTCATTGTTAACGAGGATACAGACCAGTAAGTGGTAGCGGCCGCGCTGCGTACCCCGCCTCACCGCCCCGTGGCCCCGCCCACACGCCCTCTTGCGATCCTTTGTTTAAACTGTTAGCTGTTCATGTCATCCAACTCCTACGTTACGTTTACACGTTGATCGAGGTCTGGGTGAGTATTTGCGCGTACTTTGAGTACCATCCACAATAATATGACGTCAGTAACGTAAACAATGTAAATATACAAAAGGCAAAAATTCACCCAGACCGCATGTAGTTCGAGTCCTCGCTTGCGTTCGCTTTGAGCCTTAGTATCAACCCCTAGCGCGATTCCCTCACACTACACTACCCACAAAGCCCTCTACAATACACTCTCACACTTACACTGCTCTTTTCTGATTTCATATACGTTTGTCTCGCTCTTCTTATTGAGTTATCTTCTCTTTCTCTCTCTATTTGCTACTATAAATCTTTTTAAATGTTTTTAAAGAAGCATGAAAGCTGACGGTACTCTATCTTCCATAATGCTTTACTTCATTTATTGTACAGTCCGATGCTTCGCTTATGTAGATTTTGTATCAAATAGGTATCGTCATATGGATTTAAGGTGAGATTTTTTCATGTAAATTACATTAACGCTAAACTTTTCATTTTTAAAATCAATCAATTGTAATCACTGATACTACGTATTTTAAGTTAAAGAGAATTTGACCTTCAATTTCAATAGCTAAAGGATATATGAGATTTTGATTAAATCCTGATTACTTGAAAATTACATGTTCTTTGCTGGGTAACTCTTTGATCCGACGAGATATTTACATAGACTAATTGATGTACAGGATAGCGAAGACATTCTGCTTCAGCAACCGCGGGCACGGACTGTACCTCGCCTCGCCCACTGAAATACAGAAGTTCACAATTGACACCGATTTCTGGTAAGTCATCTCATATTTCGAGAAAATCACACAATTCTTTAAGATTCGAATGTGATTCTGATATCAATTTATGGTATTTTCCGCAGCTATCAAATAAATGAAATGCTCGGGGAGCTATTCCTCCCGCGGGATATGCCGGAGGCGCCCAAAGAGGGATTCTTCAGAGGATTGTTCGGTGGCGGCGCGCGGCCGCTCGACAGGGAGGAACTCTGTAAGTAATAACACATTAAAGTACAACACTTGTGTAGGGTGTTGTATAAATGTGCACTGTCTGCAAGGAATATCTAAAAAGATTTTTATTTTTTAACATCATGACTTGTAATTCTCTTACCAATAAAATATTTGAATTTGGACTCATACATCGGTAGAGGTAGATCCAGAAAAAGATGGATGGATTGCGTGAAAGGTGACATGATCAAAAAGGGACTGACTGAGATGACGTATGATAGAATTATGTAGAGGACTAAAACCTGTTGCGCCGACCCTACGGGAGTAGGGTAAGGAAACAGATGATGATGAACGTACAACCCTACCCCTACCCTTAACTTAACCTATATCAATGTGCAGTCGGCGAGAGCAGCGGGAAGCCGAACCGTGCGGTGGCAAAGCACATCCCTGGCGGCGCGGGCACGGCGGAGCTGGGCGCGCGCGCCACCGCCGCCGCCAGCGAGGTGTCGCGCGCGCACCAGCTGGTGCTGGAGCGCGGCGACAAGCTGTCCCAGCTGGAGGACCGCACGGAGCGCATGCACTCTCAAGCCGCGGAGTTCTCCTCCTCCGCGCACCAGCTTATGCTCAAATACAAGGACAAGAAGTGGTACCAGCTGTGAGTCCCGTGCTTCATCTTTTAGGCTAGAAGACGGATGTTTGTGAAGCTGTAACACATATAAAGGTGCACGCACTCGTTAATTCCTCTACCCGGCACGCTGCGCTCCGGTTAACGGCGAGTGAACGCATCTCAGACCGTATCAAGTCTTAAGCAAGAATAATAAAGGATTTGCAAAAATCTCCATCGACATCGAGACGGGGCGGGGCTGGTTACTGAGAAAGACGAATGTGCGTTAACCTTTATTAGATACGCAAGATGTTTTGTCGCTCCTGTCTATCACAGCTGATAGATGGCGTTAATATACAAATCTCTGAGTGCGGGGTATCTATCAATTCCGATGCACATAACTTCCCAATAAATTCTAAATAGTACTTTCAATGGACTTTTAAGAACAATTAAGGTAGTAATAAAATTAAGGACACGATACAATTTCGAAAAAAAAAATGGTAGGTGATTTAAATTAACTGAAAGGAGCACAATTTTCATATTCTAACACGTAAGCAAGTTTTCAAATAAGAGAGCTTAGGACAGGCGACAGACGAACTTTCTATAGCGTTTCGGAGTTACGCACAACGTTGTTTTTAGTTCGGAAATGACGTAGGTTAAAAAACGTTTGGTCATCAATTATTACTGTGCCTGATTTCTATTTCTTCATTAGTTAAAATAAATATCAGATAAATGAGAAAATATTTTTTCTTTTTATGGAAATTATCGAACTTTCTGCATTCGTTGTCGCGATGTGATAATGTAAATAAAAAAACTAACATTAACTTTATTTTTTTTATACCACTTATCGTATCGAAATACGCATCAACAATCTTTTGTTTTAATTTTTTAATCATAATTTTAAATGTCTTATAATCGCGTTCTGTTTTTAAAAAGTTGACAGTTTACGTTTAGAAACAGAAGTTTATTTTTAAAAAAAAGGGTGAGATTGCTGCTAAACACCCGTGTCGCGTAGCTGTACATTTTTATAGATACGAACGTAAGGATAAAATTTAATAAATTAAATGATAGTTGACGTTGAACTGTATAATGTGATAAGTTAAAATAAATAAATACTATAAAGATTGGAAATTTAAGCATTGGATGACAATAATTTTGTTACTCTGCAAATTTCTTTCGTGCCACGATGTTTCCTATCTTTTCTCTCTATCTCTTCTCTGTTCGTTCAGAAATCGCAAATTCTTTATACATTGTGGCACTTTATCTATGATATGTGGAGTTATATTTTTCGTCAGAGCATTTGTTAGTAGAGACACGTTATATTTAATTAGAATTTTACTTTTGAATTGTTTATAATAACGTAGGGTCCCGGTGCTTGCGGCACAATACATAGCAATACAGGCGCGGGTTGCTAGCCCGGCGCAGACCAAACCAATTGGTGTGTCGGTGTTGCTAGATAAAATACAAATATAAAATAAAACGATAACTATTATACTATAAACTATAAATAAAAATAATTGCACTATGTATATCGCTGGTTAATAATAAGTTTGTAGAGAAACTCTCTGTGTATATCAAGTTAAAAATGTAATAAAAACATATATGTTCTGTAACCAATAGATTTATGGCAATAGTTTTTAAGCATAAAATACGTTTTCAAATTCAAGTATAAATGTTTAATTGTGTGATTTTTGTTTCGTATATGTAAATAAGTACAAAGCAATTTAGTATAAAATGGACAGTATACAGTGAGTTTCATCTACCTTATATTTAAGTATTGTAGTGAAAATCGGTGTATCGCATGGCAATAAACATTTTATTAACAATATTTAGGTCAATAATTACTGGTAACCCTGTGTTGCTTCTCGCTTCTCTATATTTCTCCTATGAAAAGAATTTAAACAATTATAAAAGTAATATCTTTAAATAAGCTAAATGACTTTTTTTATCTTATGCTCCTTTGTGTGTTTCATTTTTAGGTTATATTTTATTTCATATTTTTTTTTTTCACTGAAAGATTTTATTAAAACTTGTCAAATTATTCTAATCAATTTTCATAGATTATGATTGTTACAATTTAATTAAAATATCTACAATATAGTTTGTTCTTTAATATTCATATTTTTGTATTGTTGCCTACGGTGAACCTAATATAACCTCATTTATATAAGCGTATTCATTAAAAATAACTGTATTATTAAACAAATTATGCTACGTTTGTTTTTAATTGATAATATATTCTATTCTAGTTATAAAGTTTATTTCGTTACGAATGTTGCATTAAACGGAATGTTACTATTGTCAGGAATATATTTGAAACGGGAGAATTTCAAACTCATAATGTTCCAATTTAGCGTCTGTCTAAGTAGATAGGATGAAATTATGTTATTTTCTTACAATACCGGAATGCCTCTTACAGTCTTTAGTAGATACAATATTTTCTTATGAATCTATAAACAAATTAATGCTCGCGAGGTTTTTCACAATTTTTAGGTTATGTATATTTTGACAGTTGGTAGCGCACACGCCGTTGTAGAGAAGCACCGCATATCTGGTCGCATATCAGTGTAATATAAACCTATTTAGTGCGATGGTCGTAGGAACCCGTCGTAGTTTCTAGACGGTGCTTGACTTTTCTACCTAAAGCTTTTAAGATCTACTTAGGATTTATTTCTGTCTATATTCTAAGCTATCTGTAAGTACTCAAGTCGAAGATAACTGCACACGAAAGTTAATAGCATCAGATTTTTGTGCCGTTTTGACAAAAATATCGTTATGTGATTGAAGTCGTCACGCAAAACCTGACGTTTCTTGTATTATCGTTTACTGCTCGGTTTACACTTGACCAGTTGAATTGCGAACTGCAGTCATAAATTGTATAGACTCAATAGCGCTAGTTAGTTTTCACTTTACGCCAGTTGATTAGTCCAGTTACTGAGCGCTATAAACCAACTGTACTGCCTAAGTGTGAAACTTGTTAAATACTGTGTAGTTATTTGTCTTGGGCTATCATTGCATAACGAATTGTCTCACATGTTCCATGCTGTACAGATCGCTAGAATAAAAGTAAACTCATCATAAATAGGTGTTAAATTTTATCGACGATCGAGACTTATAATAGCTTTTGTTTCATAAAGATTGTTAGACATGTCGCCGTATTATTTTGTGACAGTGACATATGTTAAGAAATTAAAGTCGGACATATAAAAGTTTTTTATTAGTTTTCTTTGATAATTTAGATAAAACAAGCAATAAATATACTTTTTAAAATTCATCAATGGGCGATGTTTGTACGCTTTTTTGTGCATTAACCTGCAAGTCTAACATAAGCTATGTACATTCTCTACGTGTTTCCAATTTTCAACAAAAGCTGGTAGTTTTCCGCTTTTTTACTTACAGAAATGGTAATTAAAGTGACATACAATTTGGATTTTTTCTAATAAATCTTGATAGAAAAAAGTGATGACTAAGAATACAGGTTTGAATAGTAGAACAGCAGAAACATTATCAAAAATAGTAACGCAAGTTTTGTTTATTGCCGCGAGAAAAACTTATACTGTACTTATTCCTATTACAATGTTACTTTGTCTTTCCTCAGAGGACGTAGTACGAGAGTTTGCGTGAAAGTCCCAATGTCTGCATCGATTTGTATACTTACTCTCAAATTTTCGTGCTATCCTGATCGCCTGTCTTCTAGTAAGATTTCGCCTTCCCTATGCGCGTCGTTATTTTGGAAATTATGGGACTAAATTAATATAAGGTGTGTAAATAAAATAAACTTGTGGCAAATTATTACTTGTTAATCTTACGACCGTAGTTTCTTTCAAATTTACTTTATACGGTTTAGAATGGTCTCTAAAGAGGAAGCGAGGAAATATAATGAGCTACTTTTACATGTTGTATATAAAGAAATGCTGTTAAATTATTTAGTTACGTAGTTGATTACAGTCATTATGTATAAATGAATTATAAAAATATGAAAATAAAACTATATCGAAAACTTTACGTCTTTCATTTTAATCCATTTACCCTTTTTTCTTTACTTTTAGTAAGGAGTTCCGTTATAATATAATAAAATCAATGTAATAAAAATGCGAAAAAAAAAGCAATGTATTGAAACGGACTTCTGCTATCGCTAACAGTTACATTTATTTTCACTGGCATATTTCAGTGTTTCCGCAGCAACCATTTCTGTGGGCATATCGATTGTAGTTATAATTTTCAACAAAGCATTAACGATATAAAAATGAATACGAATAAACTGCGTCTAAATTAGTACCTTTACGTACATCTGTATAATGTTTTTGCCTTTCTGCATATTTAAAGAATTGTTCTTCTAGATTTTATTAAATTGATCTCACATTCTTTAGCTTAATCTAAAGGTTTTATCACAGAAACCCACCTCGATACTCATGTACAACAAAACTAGGAAACAGTTTTGAATAAATTTTTCTAACAGTTTTGATTTCATCGTAAAACTTAAAGGATCTTAATGAAATTTGACATAGATGTAGAGGATAGTCGAAAGAACACATAGGCTAAATACTTTTGTTTTTTTTATTCCACGCAGAGTTCAGGGCGACAGCTGAAGACCAGCCTAAACACGTATTAATAGAAACGCAAGTATATTGAGCAACTTTTTTAATAAAACTTTTTAACTATGATATAATAAATACAATAGAATACATTACATACGAGCATTTATTATGTCTCGGGCACGTCGGATACAACTTACTGCTGGAATACCCTATTTCAAAGTCACCCGGTTTTAGGGTTGTGCTGCATCCACGACGCCCGAAAGGCACAGTTCTCGTTGACGGATCACCGCCACTACTCTGCCGTGTCGCTACATATGTACAGTTACATTTTCACAATAAAAGCACACTACACTATCGGATGACTTAGTCGGGCGCTTGCTCAGTAAGACATGTACGGCGATGAGCATCAAACATCTGTACTCTATGTCTCTAAACAGTGAAAGCCTTAAATCTCCAAAAGATGGAAATCACGTTTAGAAATCAATACAATCACCCAATAAATATATGTTTAGCCACGGTATTACGCTTTTATTGTGAACGTGCCTTTAAGGCGGAAAAACATTTTTAAAGCCGATGACTTGAGACTTAGCAATATGCCAAGAAAATTTGATTCGTCATAGCTTAAAAACAATTCATTCACTTGCTGAGTCATTCGGTCGTTTACATAAAAGTTTACGAATTTCCGCCTTAGATGAACGGACTGAACGACTATCCGACACAAAACCAATTGACCTAAATTCGCTTATAAGCAACAAAATCAGATCATTCACTAAGTTGTCATTCAGTCCCGTTCTATTACATTATCTAGACACGACATTTATCAGTTAAAATTGCCAAAGTTTTTACAAATATATTTATTAATACATGAAAATCGTTGGGACAAATTTATACGCATTAACAATGTGTTATACCGACATTTTTACATAGAAATAATTGAGTCCACGTTATTTATTTCGTACAAAATGTGCCCCAACTATTCAGCATCAAATAATCATACTGCATCGGCATTAAGTCTGAAGCCGTGGGTATTATACAAAAATAGGAATGACGTAACACCTAGATACTGTGTAGTCTATGGCCAGTTCTAACTCTAAGGCCACACGTGACGGCGCGGATGTGAGGAAACAGCTAAACAGAGCCATCTCAGATACAATCGATCTCTACATTTGACTAATTTTTACACCACAGTGGGATTAAATGAAACAAATAACTCAAATTAGGCAATCAATTTAGTACTTTAAAATGAATCAATGTAATAAAAATATAAAACTCGAAGTTACAATAAACAACAAAAAGCATTGGCTTATACCAAAATAGTCCATTAAATTTACAATAGATTAGACTTTCTGTACCTACCAATATTGCCATTTGGTCTCACAAACGCACCGCACACGTTTCATTGCTAAGGCGATACAAAACGTCAAGGACGGCGCAATCGTCTGAGGATCGATCGGAAAACCTATATATCACATGATTATGTACAAATGTAACTCCTTGTAAGAACCCATCAAAGTCACCTCACTATTACATCATTAATATTCGCTAACAAAATTGCTAAATATCGAAAAATCCATTTTTATTTCATTATAAAAATCCATACCGATTATCAGGCAAAGAATTTTCAACCTTGTGTAATAATCGGACGGTTAAACGACCGTTAAAATTAGTCTGTACCTCAACATTTTGTAACATGTACAATGTAATGGGAATCAAATGTAACGAATGACCTTGACTTATGTGACAGTAAAAACGGCATATACCGCGTCACACGATCAACGTGAATTTAACAATAATTTAATACTATCATCTACAAGACATTTACCACAAGTTCTATAAAACATTTGCAAGAAATATATCAAATTTTAATTAAATCGATTTAATCCTCAACAAACGAGTCTAAAACGTCTGTAAGGTTAAATCAAATTATTAAACATGACAACATTAAAAATATCTTTTGTGCTATCGCACCAAACAATAATATTGCATTAATGATTAAACTGCATTAAGTTTATTACATAACGAACGATATATGATTACATAATATGAATATGCGATCTACATACTACATAAGGAATATTTACAACGCACAAAGGTACAACACGTAAGGGACAACAGCAATGCGCCTAATTCTATGTACAGTACCGATCAAGCGATACACAGCGCCTTTAGCACCTTTCTAGGGCGACTGACAATGTGAACACATCTATACATATAAGAAAATTGGATTGTCTGTTTGTAATATAAAAAAAAACAGATTTCGGGAAGATGTATTTGCGTTGCTGATAACGAAAATCTCATTTTTTTTGGTCTGTCTGTTCGCAAGCCGCGTTTGTTCCGAGTAATATCCGAAACGGCTAGGCCAACCGACCGGACCTTCACTGAAGGGTAGCTGACATAGACGGGTATAATATAGGCTACTTTTTTATCTTAACATTGCGTGCACGAAGTCGCGGGCAACAGGTAGCACTACTATAATTTAAAAGAACAAAAAACCCGACTAACTAAACTCGAAAACTTTCAAAATAGATACAGTGATTTTAACCAACAGCAACTCAAATGGTACTATAGATGTAAAGTACGGAATGTGTCACATCGCAGTGCCTCGTCACATTTCGCTAATCACAGCTAGTTAACATTAATTAAGCTAACACTTCGAATTCGTGACTAAACTAGTTTCAAATTCGAATTCACGGTTTACAAGAAACTTTTGAAACTGATACGTAGACATTAAAATTTAAAGCAAATAAAGAGATACAAAACGATCAAATGATATGAATCCACAACAATGATCAAAGTCGATCAAAATTCATTCGACTTAAATACAATTTCAGAAACATCCTTATTATTATCGAGAATATGATATGACAAGTAAATGAACATCAATCATCATATATATAGCGTCGGTGGCTCAGTGGTTTAAGCACTTGACTTGTAATCTACAGGTCTTGGGT
>DVQG01001369.1:0-10933 GCA_018231605.1 Papilio ambrax
ATCTTACGTCACAAAGTAGTGTTTACGCTTTATTATATTAGTATAGATTTAGGATTCAAACACTACACTAACTTTTAACAGTAAATTGCGCAGGAAATAAAAATAAAACATTATAAGTAGCCAATGCGTTTTTCAAGACAATGTTCTACATCATCCTTCCAGTCGTTCAAGACTTACATAATAAGAAACATCCAAACTTTTTCGTTTATGTTACTGAAGTTATGAGGCTTTCGGCCGAATACCGAAACATTTAAATATCTTTAGCATCTTAAAATATATGTAAACCGATTGTAAGCGAGGCTTACGAAGCTTTTATCGTTTCAATATTTGGCCGTTTAAATTTTTGTTCATTTCACAAAAAATACTTTAAAAAGTTACAAAAAAAATTACCATCATGACACTCAATATAATCAATTTCACATTTATTCAATACAATAATATGTATTTCCTTTGTATTGTTTGCTTTTTTATTCTTCAATTTAATACATTTCAACTCCTCTGTCGTTGGACAATTTAATCTTTTACAATTATTCGTTTTATTTGCATGGCGATGTTTGTTTAATTTTACAAAAGACTTCGTCACATTGTTACTCTTCGATATTGTATTTCTTTCACATAAACACACTGAAACTACATGAAAAGGTAATTCTAGCGTACAAGCAATACTTTTTATATTTCTAAATTAGAAAAGACACACTAATAATCTCCAAAATGAAATAAAAAAAATATTGAGATGTCAAGAAGTATCAACTTTTTAATTTTTTTGATGGATTTTATTCCTAGTTTCTAAACGATTTTTTTTGAGTAATGAAATTTAAAAAAAAATAGTTATGATCAAATTCAAGCTAATTTCATACATTATGTGATCAAAATTGTAACTACTATTATGTAAATTGGAAAAATTTAAAGTCGTTTAAAATAATTTGTAGGGCTTTTCTAGAATTGCGTTGTTTAGACTCTCCCCTCTGAATGCTAACGTGATTGAGGAAAGGGAAAACCACGTACAAAAAAACAATTATTTCCTCGTTTGAAAACGAGATTTATAAACTCAGTCCGCGTGTAATAAAAAAAAAACAAAAGTGAGTAGCTATGTGTTCTTCCAGAGTATCCACTGCGCCTATGCCAAATTTCGTCGAGATCCGTTCAGGCTACAAACTCTAAAAAACATCCATCCATCTAAACTTTCGCATTTATAATATTAAGTATGAATTATGATTGTTGGTAACATTTCATTTACTCCATTAAAGGAACGTAATCACACAGAATTACACGTTATCCTAATAGACAAGATAATAACCACGTTTTAATGTCTAAACCATCAAAGAATCATAAAATAAATGAAAACCATGAAAATAGGGATGTTTAACTGAAATAAGGGTCTTGTTTCCTGCTATAAAAATGTTAGCCAATCGCCTTGTAGGGTTTCCTAATGCGATCTAGTTTCAACTGAGCAATACAAATGCAATTACTTGTATAACATAGTTCATATTTTCACATTTCTCTTTAGTTTAGAACTTTACGAATTATATTATTATTCATTTAGAACCCACTAATAACAATACTGTTATAAAACCAAAAAAAATGTTTCTTAATTATTTTTTTTAGTTTTTATCAATTGAATTTTGTCAAACGGTAAAATTTAATTCTCAAAAATCAATCTATCCGTACATATTGCAATTAATAAATTTCCGATAATTCTTTAATTAAAAATGAAAAAATAATCTTACTAAAAAAAATAAAAAAAATATTTAAGCTGGTCACCATCTATACCAATATTATAAAGAGGTAAAATTTGGATTTTTGTAATTGAAATAACTCAAAGACTACTGGACCGATTTTAAAAATTCTTTCACCATTAAAAAGCTACGTTTTCAATGAGATACAATAAGCTATTTTTTTATATTTTAATCACGCAAGCGAAGTCGGGTGCAACAGCTAGTACAACGTAAGACAAAAGCATAAAATAATTTTGTCGGCGACGAATGTGCACGAGTATATTTTGGTGTGTCCGACTGATTGGCCTTAATAAGTCGCACGGCAACTGCTTTTTACGCATTTCACAAACAACCAGGCTCATTGCCTATGCCTAACTTAACATGATGAATATCTATATTATTATAAAGAAGAAAGATAATTTTGGATTTTTGTATGTATCAAAATACCTCAAAAACTACTGGGCCGAATTAAAAAATTAAAAAAAGCTACGTTATCGAAGAGTAACACAGGTTATGGTTTTTAACTGTTTTCTCATTTCACGTGGCCGAAGTTGCGAGCAACAGCTAGTCTATTTATGACACAACACGCCTGTTGTCTTTAAACTTTTCCGAATTACTCCACTCTTCTGACAATTGTTTTAATACTCAAAGAAAAGTTATACGTATGTTATAAAGAAAAAAAAATTTCAGACTTCAATGTTTATTATTCTTAAAATTACTTCTTAAGAAAACTACGACCGCAAAAATAAGCTTCTATATATCCCACATGGTACATTTTGCTTTTGTGCAATAAAAAGTTACAACAGATGCAATCATTTTTAAATAAATGATTACCGAATTCGCGATGGCGCCGTGGTCGTTGACATTACATGAGAAATATACATTCTCAAACGTTTACGCAATATTAGTGCACGTTTAAAAATACCACAGCGTAAGCGTGGCGTGATTTTAGTGTCGGTTTACATACGCCTTCTAGTTCACTTGACGAATGGCTTACGTGTTATCTTTGACTATCAAAAGGCAGGACATGTCAAGCGTGCATTACCTTCTATAAAGAAAAAACGAACAAAAGTCCAAACTTGTCACGAGATCACTGGATCTCGTTTTATGTAAATGCGTAAATTTTTGAATCAATAAGCGTTCTCAATTTGACATGTCATTAGTTAACTTTACTTTAACTTTTTAGAGCGCGGTAGCATCTGCTTAGTCCGTTTCTCAATAGTCAATGTGACATTGACCGTGCGAACGCAACATAGGCCGAGGAAACGTGTCTGTTTATATATATGACTTGCCGATTTAAATTGATTTCCTTTTTAAACTATTTAATACTAGACATCGCTAATTTGTTAAGCAAAACTACTGAATAATAGTGATTAGTTAAACAGATCAAGAAGCTCGAGGCAGTCAAGTATTAATAAAAAACTGATTTACAAAAAAAATCAGAAAGAAAGATGGACGAGGAACTCTAATAGAACGTCGTCTCAAATTAGTAATTCGATCTACAAACAGTCACAACACAATGAACTTACAACTAAACTCACATACATACATCCGCTAAAATAGTCTATTTAATTAAACAATAAACCGCTTTGCACACAGACCAGTATGAAGTGGTCTTAATATTGAATAGCACCAATTAATTTTCAAACTCAATAATTTTGTTAAAACTAATAGGGCACGATAAAAAACGATAAAAGTCTGCTCATAAAAATGAGTCAGTGTGATAAGGGAAAATGTTTTTGTTTGGATTATTAATTTTTACAATGAGTGATATTTATTGATAGCCACAAAACAAATATGTTGAAATGGAAATATGTAATTAATGTTGTTTCATTTTCTTTTTAATTTCAATAACCCTAAATATTTAGATATCTAGATACCAGTTAGAATATTCTTATATTAACGTTACAATTTCAACACTGGTTATTTTTCACCAATACTCCATCATTCTTATCAATATTCAAATAGATACGAACGCAAAAATGTAAAAAACCTCATATGTCGCATCCATTACTGTCCGTAAGGTCAACGTACATTAGCAAGAGAAAATTAAAAAGATAACTCGTTCTTTTTTCAAAATAGTTTTAAAAAACCTCACACGTGTTCAGTAACTGGCCATCCGGTTAATGCTCTTTAACCACAGAAAAAAAATCAAACACGATTTCAAAATAAGAACACAATTTTATTGGCTCGGTTTGACAAAAAGACGATATTGTCCAACGATAGCCAACAATCAATTTCATTGATTGCAAATTTGCTTTGACATCTATTTTATTTGAGCATAAGTGTTTAGACGTTTTGATGCAATTATACAAGTTAACTCTAGTGGATAAGGTGGCAAATTGCGTGCACATTCGCAATACCGGTGCGGTCGAGGATTGTGAACTGGGTTTATGCAAACCACAGCCCCAAGGCCATAGAGTTTCAATAGACAGGAAATGCTATTAATTTAAGGCATCTAACCGAATGTAGGAGGTACCAAATAAAATGTAGAATTTACGTAACGTTTTATTTATATATAAAAATACTAATGACTAGGACTGGATTCCATACTAAATTCGGACTGAAGTCTTTTGAAGTTGTAATATTTTTGAAGAACAGAAAATAATTTTTGTAGCGGAACTATCTTACATTCCAAAACATAAGTGTTCTTAACTATTTAAATAGTACTTATAATAAGTACTGTAACACTTTACTTATTGAGTACGTTAGTACACATTTCAATTGTACTTTTCGGAAACTTCGTAATATTATAAATACGAATGTTGATATCGATAGATGGATGTTTGTTACGAATTTGTAACCTGTAACGTATCTCGATGAAAGACAGATGTAGAGGATAGTCTGGACGAATACATGTGCTTACGTTAGTTTTTTTTTAACCCCCCGCGGACGCAGTCGCAGGTGACAGCTAGATAACTTTTTAGCACTATAGTTATAAATATATCAAATGCTATTATTACACTGTTTTCGTGTACCGCTGACAGGAACAATAGTACGCTAATGGTTTCACACGAGGGTAGAACAGTAGAGCAGTAAGATAGTAAAGTACAACTGTTTGTAAGAACAAGGCCGACACAAAACAATGTGTATGTTTAAATAATAATAATATTACAATGTCTACTGATCTCGTGTACAACTATCTTTATGCCTGTGGTGACAGGTATTGTATTTCATTTCGAAACACGCGCAGAATGTGCCAAGCAGTTATATTTACTTTATTCAATAAACAGCCGAACTCGCTGCAATGCAAACGTTTCAGAGTATCCAAACGCTAAATATCAAATGCGTGTAAGATTCATTACACTGAATTTTTATCTTGGTTAAGTATTACTATCAAACACTAAAACAATCTAACTATAGGAAGAAAATGGTTTCAAGTTCATAAAAAGCGTTCAATATGCAAACGGAGGAGTGGTTCTATTTGCCGGAACTTGTGCAGTTAAAATTTATGGTTGCCATAAAACATAAAAGCAAGGTACCTCATCAACACGGTGGTCGTAAAGTAAACCTGCATGCACTATAACATACAGTTACGATTGACGTGCATAAAAGTCCTATGATTACTCATTAAAAACAAATTAATCAATCTATACTATTATATAATAATAAAGCGTAAACACACATTTTTTTGTTACCTAAGATATCAGCAATTATAGCATATTTTTGAATAATTCTTTTTTTAATTAAAGGCCCTACACTTACGTCACGCTTTAGGCTATATATTTTCACGCCATTAAACTTAGGGGGTAAAAAAATTGGTTAAAATCGCTAATGTGGGAAAGTGACCATAAGCTACAAGTTGACAATTTGACACTTGTGAACAATAAAATTATTTTACGCTGATGAAATCGCACGGGAACAGCTAGTTATTTTATAAAATATAAATCAAGAGTATCCATTGCAATATCCAGCTTTAAATTAAAAAGATAAAACTACAAAATTTTGTACGTTGAGGTCGGCAAGTTCCCGTTGTGCGCCAATACAATATGATTTGGCTCGGAGCAAAGCCGTTCACAATCTTTATCTTTCTGGTACATTTAGCAACGGCTCAGCCAAATTTTCACAACCGCAACCGCAAATTAGACAACGCTAACTTATTTTAGCACAAAAGCGAAGGCTTTTGTTTGCGTATAAGACTCAATCCCTTGATATTAAAAATACTAGCTGGTTTCATATGCTACATAAAAATGTGAAATCTTCATATTAAAAATGGCAGTATAATAAAAAGACTCTTTCTAACATGTTAGCTTATACATACAATTATTTTGCTTATTTTTCAAAATTATCTAAATACGGGATGCTTTATAAAATTTATTTAACTAGGTATTTAATACAGCTACCGCTAAATGTACACAGAATGCAAAAAGAATTTAAATCAAGCCGAGTTTAATTTATTTGTTGAATCAACGGAAACATTTTAGAAGAATGCCCTAATTAAATATTCAATGCCTCCTGCCCGCTGCCGCCGCGCCGCGCCGCGACCGCGCTTTGTTCAAAAATAATCATAAAAATGTAGCAACATTCATAATAATATAAATATTACGACATTTGTTTAAAAAAATTAATAAAAGAAAAATGCATCGGTTAAAATTAAATTAAGAAAAAAGCTAGAGTTTGTATGTAATACAAAGGAGCTATAAAATAAATTGCAATGTCACAAGTCCATATAACCTCAATCAAAACCGATCACACGATATCGCTCGCAAAAGTAATTCTCTGGTATGGTACGTTCGCCGCGGGAGTCGTGCTGCGCCGTTATGACACCAGCCATATTATGACACGCTCTATATGCCACACATACGTGGCATTACAACACTCTGTATGCCGCTCCATGTGCATTCGCACTTACATTTTTAATCTGTCGAATTTATAGTCCGTGGCTCCCTACGCTCAGCTGCGGCAATTTAAAAACAATACCAAAGGAGCTCGAGAGAAGTCGTTCTTAGGAACTGTTATGTTTTTATTACGTATGCGAAAATTCAATTTCGCGCGCCAGGAAATCGTTAAGAGATAGCAGCACACAAACAAGTGTTCTTGTCGATACTTTGGGAATTCAATTTCAATCTAGCACATGTAAATGAGGGGCTGCTTGTATACTTATTGTACGAACAAGTAAATTGAATACTAAACAGGGACCCTGTACCTTGTAAAGCACACGATAACGTAATAATATTCCTATCATATTATGTGTTTTGCAAGCAAAATAATAATATAAATCTTTGTTTTTGTTTGTAAAAAGACAGGTTCAAATGTTCTTTTAAATGTACATCATATCCACATATAAGAAGACGCGGAGACAACTAAGCTATATGATAAAGATATTCGATTTATTTTAAGCAAAATTAAGCTTAAAGAAGCGTGTTATATATTCATAGATAGCCAACTCCTAAACAGAATTTATAACTTGATCCAGCTTAGTATAATAAAGTAGGAGTAACGCGGCACGGTCTACTGTAAAGTTAGATAAGCAGTTTGCATTGCACCCCGCCTCGTCCCGCGCCGCACCCCGCCGCCCCGCAACTACTCTCACACTCAATATTTGAACTACTTAATAGCCTGCCATAGGGCAGTTTATTCTAAGCAAACCAAAGTAGTAACCAAACTCGAAATCAAAGACTTTGATATAAATCGTTTAAACCATAAGCCTCGATTAAACCAGCTGGTGCAAAACCTGTTTATCACACTGCTAAATCATTCGTTAAGGTTTCCATTGTTCCTAGTAACTGTTTTTCATAAATATGACCGATTTAGATTTGCTATTTCTTTTCCGAAGCTTGCTCAACGCTGGCAGATAGTTGAAATTAATTTCGCTTTAAATAGCGTGAAATAATTCGCGCAGCAGGAGACGGGAGGCAGGAGGCAGGCGAGCGCAGCAATTAATTCAGAATACCGGCCGCACCCACTCTGTCTTAATAACTTAATGCTTTACCGAACACAATGGAATATGCATAAAAGAATTTCAATTTTATTGCCGCTCATGATTTTTTATCTACATGTTAAAGGATTTTATTTCTTTTAATAACTTCAATTAAACGCAACTACGCTTTTCTAAGGAAATGGAACTAAAAATACGTTTCGTGTGGCTCCAGCAAGTAAGTGATCTTTTGTGACTGACTGAATTTAAAGAGCTTGTAAAAAGATTCTTTTATTCGCGTTCTTTATAACAGAGACTACGTAATTTAAAACGTTTCGTTTCACGCTGAAGCTCTAAAAACTCTAAAAGCAAGGAAGTACTTGTTGGTCAACATCAATAGGTCGACTCGGTCTTTAAGGCGACAGACAATCGGGTTGAACTATCAATACCATATTTGAATAGTTATTCAAAGAAAGATTTTTATCCAAAGTATCTTTCAAAATTAAATTAAAATGATGTTTACGCCGTGAGAGATAGGTAATTACGTAAACCAAGCAACTTTAATTTTGTCAAAGTTCCCTATCGCGTGGAGCCTCCGATCAGTGCCGGCTTTGCCAAGATTATCTTTTCCCCGCCACTTTGCTAAAGTAAACATCCAAACAAAAGTTACAAACTTTGTTTTATCACCTTTAACTACGTCTTTGTCTGAAATGTTTTACTTTCAAGATTCACTTAAAAACTGTTGATTACGATCACAAATTGATATTTAAATTATCAAATTAATAAAAATCAAACACTTGATTAATTCCAAATTAAAAGCTATTTGTTAACGAAAGGCGTTAAATCCAGTCAACTGAAAAAGGAATTCGGGCAAAAACCATTAAATTTAATGAGACACTTTTGTCAAATTTTCTTTAGAAATCGCTCCGTAGTCATTTCTAACGGCAATTATTTCAACCGCGCCGCGGCCGCTCGGGACAGCCGTTTGACTAATTTGCAATCGTTTTTAATTGGAATCGTATTTTGCTAGAGCGGGGCAAATTCCAGATCCTTTTTTCTACTTTATTCGAGACTATATGCTTTTTTTGGATATTGAACGCTCTCATTTAAAGAATTCCGCATTAGTTTTATTTAACCGTAATCACGTTCATTGTACGTCTTTCCCATAACGTAAATCTACGGAACCACAAAGCACTTAACATTAAAGACAACCGAAGAGACATTGTTTATGAATAAAACAATTTATCCAGCCAATAACCGAATAGAAGCGATGGTTTTCGGTCAACTATCGGCGGGTATCGGGCGGGTAACTGCCTGCAGCTAGTCCCGGCTCCTCCGCTCGCACCGAAATAATCGTTAAGCCGTGTCGAGGTTGCACTCGCCTCCAAATGGACGGTTCGGGTAACGGTTCAAACTGTTGAAAATGCAATAGATTTAATCTTAATGATTGGCTCGCCATTCACGATCTGTTGTAAACGTTCTTGGCTTCGTTGTTTTAGATTTTCGAATATTGGTTTTTCAATTTCTTTTTTATAGAACATATTCCGAATCGTAATTTGTCTTAATTTGATTGTAAATGTTATTCCTTTATGCACGTTCCTTAGACAACCTTACTTTCTAACTCTTATGTATCATATGTAGAAACTTAATTGAATACATAATGAAGTGGGATCCTACAGTTGTGTAAGTTAGTCGACAGCTTTAAGAAGGTCAGTTCGACGCTAAGCTGTCCCCAGCGCCTCGGCCCGGCTAGCTCCGTGCAACTTTAATTGACTTAACAAAGTTCCGGATTCGACGCAGACTGCAAACTTGTCACTTGTCATTGCAAGTCACTGCAATTAATGAAAACTTTTTAATCATGTTGAAAAGATTTTTGTACGTCTAAAATTTTTATATTTCTATGACTCTCATTGTTTAGTTTTAGTGTAAATGTTCCGTATGGCAGCTTAGAAAAATCACTGTGTTTTATGATCTTTAGCCAGATGCCGAGCTGTAGATAGCGGGCAATAACTAGGTCAGTTAACTACACGTACATACATATATACATGATTTGTTCGCGATGTTTTAATGAATATAATTGAGAGAAGCAGCTGACGGCTTATTTTACTTACAGATGTTAATTAAAACGGCAAATTTGAGGCGCTTCTAATGAGAGTATTGTTGACTCTTCTTATTTACTCTAATGAATTGTGTTCTCGAGTTCCTTCTACCCTTGTTTCAGGCCTGGACCCGTGTTATTGAGGCAAATGAAAAAGAAATCTTTTTCATATTCAAAGTATTCACTAATTATGCTAACGAATTTTCATTTGAAAATACTAGAATTATTTATGCTTTAATGTATTTTTTTTTGGTTCGCATTATTTTATATAACTATTATATTAAAAACTTTATTACTTTTTCTTTCTAATATTACGTTGGTTGATGCTAAAAAACAACCACAATCAATTGTACATTCTTCTCCAAACTACTCTGACATTACATTAAAAATTACGAGGATGGATACTGCCGCAGCTGTTAGTATACGTTTTTTTTGGCTATATTAAGGTAAAAATATCCAAAACGGTTACAAAATGATATCCTGCGCACGGAACTGTGATAACGTCTCCCCCTTCACCCCGCACGAAGCCCCTGCGATTCTACAACTTTACGAAATAGATAAGAATTAACGCGATACGTCGCGGGCATGCTAACGACATGCACGCCACCCGCCAACCCTCCCGCATCAGGCACAACCTCCGCCTACGTGTACTTTATGATAGAATGTGAACAGAATCTTCGCATGATCTAAAGACGTCGTACTGAGGTACGAACGCTATGAGTAGCGTTTGGAAGAAAAAAATAAAGACTGATTTTATTCAATATTAATTCCTAAATCTATTCCAATCTCAGGATTAACTTCACCGGAAGCTTTGCCACAAGAAAGTTAATAGCGACCGCCACTCGGCAATTTCTCGACGCCTAGTTTTAGAATTTAATTACAGATTAGGGTTTTGTTGGGTACGAAGTCAGCGAGTTTCAGGTGCTTCAGAACACTGACTAACTTAGCGTCCGACTGCGGCCGGACCTCTAATAGCTAACCCCGATAAGTTTTCTACGACGCTGCAGTTTTTATTAAGATCTCCTTTTAGAATACCTCATTGATTTTTCTTTAGATATACTGACTGTAATTAATAACTGTTTACAGTCTGTAAGACCTGCAGATAAACGACACATTAATTTTAACTGTTCATGTCCTGTACAAGCCTAAACAAGTTTCTTATGAGTAATATTATAAATGCGAAAGTTTGTATGGATGGATGTTAGAGTTTCTAGCTTAAACTGCTGAACGGATCTCGATGAAATTTGTTTAGGCTTGTACAGG
>DVQG01001370.1:0-10930 GCA_018231605.1 Papilio ambrax
CGCTTAAGGATAATGTAGTACGCTTTCAAATCATATTAACATGATTTACTTTGCGGTTGTTTTTGGTTAACGAATATTTGCAATTGGATATTAATGAAGTGAATCGTGACCTAAACTGTAGTACCTGTATTAAATAATATATTTCTTATTAAATAAAAGGATTTTTTGTTACTTTAAAATTTCATGTATGTTGTAAAGAGTCGAGGTTCATTTTTATTGCACTAGAAAAAGGATAGACTTTAATACATGGCAATGTATTAAAACTGTATGCATTTTAAGTTAACATCCAAATTAACAAAAGGAAAACTCTACAGCGAACATAACTTGAAAAGTTGATAACACCTGACTTTTAAGTGCCAGTTTGTTTCGTTATGTTGGCACTCTTGCCACCATTTTACCCGCACATGCGCAGAACGACAGGTGGTCGGCGACTCGACCCAGCTATTCCGACCGAACATCGACTTCTCATGCTCATCATCAGCCGCTTTCATACTCAAGCTAGAACGATGTGCAGTGTATTGTGTTGAAGTGTTCGTGGTGACATGGCGTCCGTTTATTAAGCGCTGTACAAGTTTAGACTTAAAAAAATTGTTTATTTACAATGCGTGTGAATTATGATCGTGTTTGTAGACTGTGCTTGTCATCTCGAGGCGAATTACTGCCGATATTTCCTACCACCAGTTCGGATGACTCGGAACCTCCTGGCCTTGCCTCAAAAATCAAGGAATGCGTCTCTGTAGAGGTAAGTAAATTCTAAAATACACATTGGAATCATGTTTTGAGTGAAAGTAGACCCTTGGTGTACGTGAGAACTCGTCATCCGTCCCTATTCGAGCAACGCTGTGTCGAGGTGGAGATGTCGTAAGATCGTCCACCATTTTGTAATGTTCCACGGCTATCGCTCGGGTCGTGGCCGCGTCGCGTCGCATTCCGTTCAGCCGGCGAGGAATGGCGCGCATTATGAGGGTCGGGTTTGGCATTATTCCCGGGGGTCTGGCCGGGAGGGGGTCTGCGTGCCGCCAGAGAGGCATGACGTTGGATGTATTGATTTACCGGACGAGACCAGGCCGATGCAGCTTGTCCCTCAAACGTATCGAGCGGCGGTCGGTGTCTGCGTGAGATCGCTTTCGATGTGCATGTGTGCGTGCGTGCCTACATCGCGGCAACCCTCGAGGGGCTCGCTGGTCGCCACTCGACTCGCTTCTACTTATTCGGTCGAGGAGCAGCCGTCCGCCGCGCGCTATACCTACGCCTACTTAGTTTCTCCTCGCGTCGTATCTACACACGAGGCGCGGTTCGACTCGCCCGTTCTGATGAAATGCGTCCGTCGACCTTCATACATTGATTGCGTATGATTATTTTTCAGATAAACGAAGATGACGACCTGCCAACTAATGTGTGCAGAAAATGCTGTGACAATGTCAATAACTGGCACATTTTTAAGGATGTATGTGAAAGGTCACAAAACAAACTACAGAGACTCATTAAAAATGATGGCAGCCAACTAGAAGAGGTTGGTTTATCTCTTTGATTTTCCATTGCCATTACTTTTTCAACTGTCAACTTCATTGTTGTTTTAACAAATTAATTATGTTTTCTCAGGTGCAAATTAAAAGTGAACCTTTATCTGATGAGGCTTATGATGATGGAGTGGTTATTGAAGGATCATACCCTGACCTTGAGGTATGTTTTGTCATTTGTTTTATAGTCCATTAATTGTAAGAAAATTAAGTATTTTTATATGATGCCTAAGGAAAACATTAATTACCAATCAGAAATAATCAATTTATATATGATATTTAATGCTGGCAGTCTACCTATTAGTGTCAAGGTCATTAAATTTGCAGAGTTGTCAATGTAATTTGTATTTAATAGTTTTGTTATTATTTCTTGAAATTGTAGTTGTTGCTGATTTAAAATTTCTGGTTTTTAGAACACATAAGATGTTTCATTTGATAAAAATGTTTTTATATTAGTCATGATAATGTAATGACCAATATTATCTTTATCCATTCCAGTGTGCATCAACATCAAGTAAAGTACAACCAGAAGGCCCTCCTATCTTGGCTTCACTGGGTCTCACACCGAGGAGTGATAAGGTAAAGATTAAAAGTATTCATGTCTTATCATTAAACACCGAGTATTGCCATTGTATGAAATTGATATGTCTTTGTTTATTTTTGATACTCTTTGTACTTTATATACTCTTTGTACTTTTTATAATTCTTCTATGAAAATCGGAAAACAAAATGGATGTGGGAATACCTTAATTGAATTAATTTTATTCACAGAATAATGTAGATCCTCGGATGGACTGGCAAAGGGTACATGCAATATTGGATCTGGTTCAAAAAGATGATGTCATAGACTCTCTGCAGTCTGCCGAAGAATGTGATGTGTTACATCACTCTGATCATGATTCTGACTCGGAAACTGAATTAAATTGTAACACAAATACGGAATACCTTGATTGTGAAGAAGGTTACTTGTGTAAAAATGAAAGAATTATATCAAAAACTCCCTTATCATCCAAAACAAATAATGACAAACGGAAGAAAACTGTAAAAAGAAAAAGGAAAGTCGTAAAGAGTTATTCACTGCCGAAAAATGCCTGGCAAATGTTATTCACAAATGAAATATTGGAACATATAGTTACAGCTACGAATCAAAAGATTGAAAAACATAAGGAACATGCATCATCCACAAACATGAGTGAAATAAAAACATTTATTGGTATTTTATACTTGCATGGGATACTGCGCCCTACAAATGAAAAATACAGTGACCTCTGGCTTAATGATTGTGGCATTGTATGTGTTCAAAATGCAATGAAGATTGAACGATTTAAATTTCTTCTTGAGAATTTGAGCTTCGATGAAGGTATTACAGATGCAAACCAGCATGACATTATGAGACCTATTCGAACAGTTTTTGAGATGTTTGCATTGAATTGTAGAGAAGCCTTCAATGTCAATGACATGGTGGTTATTGATGAAATAATTGTTCCTATATTTGGCCCATGTCCTTTTAGATACAATATAAATAAGAAACCTTTAAAATGTGGTATCAAAATGATGCTATTGGTTGATCCGACAAATTTTTACATCAGCAATTTTGATGTCATCATTGACCCATATTTAAGTGCGGAGGATATTGTAAAGAAAGTTGTGCAACATTTGGCAGGTTCTGGCCGAACTATTATATTGGATTCTTGGTTTACCTCATTAACCTTAATGGAAACTTTACAAAAAGATTATAATTTATATTCTATTTTGGCAGTTGATCCATCCAATGTTATGATACCACCATATTTTCTTGGAAATCACCGAAAAAGTGAAGATTTCATCACTAGTTATGTTGATGAAAATATTTCCTTGACATCATATGTTAATACTAAACATAGTTGTGTAAACATTTTAAGTAATGTGTCAAGATTTTATGAAAGAAACAAGAGTAAAGGTGATTCAGTTGTATCAACTTATAAAAAAAATCAGTCTGTCGTCGAAGTTTTGGATGTCCTAATGCATTATTATACAACAATGCAAAACTCTAACAACTGGGCATATTCATTATTTTTTACCTTATTGAATATAGCAGCTGTGAACGCTCAAGTAATATGGGCATCTGAAAACTCCGATAAAATGGTTAACAGACGTTTGTTTATCAAGGAATTGGCTATCAGTCTTTTGGAAACTAAATGTTTAACAGTGCCGCTAGAAAGGCAATTAAAATCCAAAAGATTTATTACAATGGAACAATTTGCTACACCAAAAACCAGGATAAGATGTAAAATTTGTTGCGACGTGTCAAAAAAAGACCGAAGAACTCGACAACGTTGTAATAAATGTGGATACTCCGTTTGTAAAGAACATAGTGTACTTATTTGTTCACTTTGTGATACATAGAAAATATCTTATTAATTGTTATAGTGATTTGGTTATTATTTAATTTTTATGTTATTAAATCTCTAAAAGATCTATTTAAGTTAAAAAATGACATTTTATGCTTTGGTTTCCCACAAGATTTTGTGCAATAACTTATTATTGGTGCAATACAAAGACATTTCAATTTTCAAATGTGCAGTAGTTATATTTTAATAGTATTATTAAGTAAGTATTGTAGAATATAAGATTTAAAAGTTTTGTTTTATTTTTTTTAATATTGAAAATACTGTGTTTGTATTTTTTTTTATTTAACCCCACACAAAATCATGTTTAAATTAAGTGTCATTTAGTTGTTGCTTCTTTCTCATAAATGTTTTAAGAAGAAATACTTTTGAGTATCTAACGTTTTTAGGAATAAAATTATTAAAATTGATTTTGTGGTGCCAATTGTTAAAGCGTAATATTTAATTCCAATAAAAATTAGGATATTGAGAAATTAATTTCATTTTGTTATTTTTTCCTATTGATGAAAAGTTTATCATGGTCGATTTTCTCTCTATCATGCTAATGAATATGTATAGGACATCTTGAGATATGAATCATCATGTCAAAAGATTTATACCCGGCAGTAGATACTAGATATTACCAAATGTTTTAATTATATGGAAAGTTCCTAGTCAATTTCTTTCGCGAGTAGGATTAATAGATTCAAATTTTATTTTATTACAAACAATGGTTTAAAATATTGGTTATAAAATAATTCTTAAAATCACGTTATTCTAGGGTATGGAGAGCGAAAATAATGAAGAAGATGAAGAAATGAATGAAGAGATGAATGAGTCTACTCAACAATATCCGGGCGTGCCCGCCATGCCCGAGGTGTCCATCACCGTAATGCGCCCCACGGGAGAGACGCTGCACGCCCGCCAAGGGATACAGCAACTCGCTTCCAAAGAGTGCCTCGTGTGCGGACGATTTTACAGATATTCACATAACGCCAGGCGACATGAACTTAACGCTCACAGTTTTGACAGATACACTAACAAAGTAACCAACAAGAAATCTCACAATACACACAGGCAGCCGAAACTTAGACCCAATCCGTTCAATCCCAAAGCGAGGCTCATGCCTAATCCTATTAGTCATAAAATGCAGTTGATTCCTAAAGGGATTAATGCCAAAATCATACAGAATAAGCCTGCCACCCCATCCAAACCTATACCAATTAAAACACCAAAGGGAACCCAAAATAATTTGCCATACCCGCTTCGTATTAAGGCATTAAAAGATTTACAGATAAAGAAAAAGGAACCACAAATCCTTAAGACTCTGTTGACAACGAAACCTGAAGTTTTGGTATCAGAACCGGAAATTCTTAATTCTGGTCCAGAAAGTCCGGAGACTTTGATATCTGAACCAGAAATAGCATCGTTCCAAGTAGAGACTATCCTTTCGGAACCGGATACTTATATGCCACAAGATGATGATGATATCGATGGTGAAATGCAAAATAATCAAGGTCATAATTACGATACTGTTGACATGGACTCCGAAAATGAGATTGAGATAGCTCGTCAAAAAGAAAACGTCGAAGGTGATGGGGATGGCGAAGGTGAAGGGGATGGTGATGGAGATGGCGATGGTGAAGGCGGTGTGGGTGATCATTTGGTCATTAACGAAAGGGAGGAAGGTAACGAAATGGACAATGACGATGAAAATAACATGGAAAGAAATCAAAGCGACAATGAAAATGATCACGCAGATGACAATGCCGATAGCCAGGATGGGTTACAAATGGACAACGAGAATGATGGCAGAGACGAAGATTATGAGAATGGACATGAAACCAAAGAAGGCGAAGAAGGTATTGATGAACGGGACGATGAACAAATGGATTACAATCAAGATGACGATGATGAGGAACTGCCACCTATAGCACCCGTTGTTGAAATCAACGAAGACATGCAGACAAATTCGTACAACAGTGAAGGAAACGATGAAGATCTCGACGAAACCGCTGACCCTAACGACACAGTGGAGGACGTCAAGGAACTCGACCCTGATAAGCTATATGTGACAAAGACTCAGCGAGATTTTATACAAAAATATCGCGATATAATCGAACAGATTAATACAAAAAGATGCCTCTGTTGTGATAGAGAACATCCCCGCCGCAAAGCTGTCATACAACATTTGCAGAAAAATGGACACAAAGTCCCGAAACACACGTGCTACAACTGCGTTGTTACCTTTGGCCATATCGGAGCTCTGCTCAGTCACATGCGCTCCAATACTTGCACAGATCTATGGAAGATTATTTACAATGAAAATGGCATCACCGAAGATTTAGTTTTGGAGGACGAACCTAAAGATACCAAAGTAGCGTATAAAGATATATTCAATGCTAGGTCTTATGCTTGCAAATTATGTCCGGCTAAATTCCAATTGAAACAGTTTATAATGAAACATGTGCTGGACGTGCATGAAGATGGCCAGTCTCGCGTACAGCTCGTCTGCGTCCACTGCAACTCGAGATTCAAAGATAAGGCGTTGTGGAAGAGGCACATACGCAACGGAGAATGTACCGTTTATATTTCATGTGATTTGTGTTCCGAAAGATTTGGCAATATGCAACATTTCAACGACCACGCATTAGCCGTACACGCCGGGAACTTCGACCAATCTGATAATCAGAACAAATGTGTCGACGGACGTCCGACCGATTGTCCAGTTTGTGGGAAGAAGAACAGCACCTATCCAAATTTAGTGAAACATTTAAAGATTATTCACAACGAGGAGAAACCTCATTACTGCCAGCATTGCGATTCTAAATTTGAACAAACTGCTGATCTTAATAAACACATCTATATGGAACATTCTGATAGAACATTAGGCGTGCAGAGCAACGAGCCCGACATGTCTCTCGTGAAGGAGGAAGCCGAGGAATACCACTACTCTTGCACAGAATGTAACGCCATATTCGAAACTGTCGACGCTTGGACGGATCATCAGGTGGCCGAACATAATCAAGTCGCTCACCATTGCGACCAATGTGACAAGAAATTTTTAAGGCCGTCGGAACTGGCGGAGCACAAAAATACGCATTTGAGAGTTAAATTTTATCCTTGCAACATTTGTTCCAATTCGTACAGCACACCCCAAAAACTTTCTGAACACGTTCAGCAACACCATCCCGGAGCAGCGGGGGCGTACGCGCCCGTGGACTACGACTTCTTCTGCGACATCTGCATTCGCTCGTTCAAAAGCCGCCAGGCGTACTCGAACCACATGCGCATTCACGCCAAAGTGCCCACCACAAATAGAAAACCCGGAGAACCGAAAGGATTCGCTCCGCAAATTGTCGGTAAACCAATTAGATCCTTCTCGATGGTACAACCCACTTTCCTTCCATTCAAACCCAATTGTAACGTCCCGAATGCGCCTTACTCCTGTGATATCTGCGGAAAAGGTTTCATGCACAAGAAAAATATTTGGAAGCACAAGAAAGTGCTACATGCAGACGCCGCGGAACGAAACGACAGCGAGGAGAACACCATGCAGGCCTCCACCGAAGAGGACGAATACAATTTAGACGAAAACGGAGCTGTTCTTTCGACGCCGCAATTCAATAGTTTTAACTTTACTAATTTAGCAAACAACTTGCAGCAACAGGCCGCGCAGCCCCCCCAGGACGCCACACCTTATTCTTGCGAATTGTGTTTCAAACGGTTTCCACTTAGAACTAGTTTATGGAAACACAAACGCGCTAAGCACGGAATCATCAACGCCAGCGCCAGCGGAAGCTCAGATTCGCCAATAATGGCTGGAGAAGGCGGGAGATCGAGTTGCACTATATGTAAAATTACTTTTTCAGACAAAAAATCATACTACCGTCACAGAAAGAATGTTCACAAATCCTCGGCGCAAATGTGCAAAATATGCGGAAAACCATTGAATTCTACGTTAGAATTATACGAGCATCTCAAGGCCGCCCATGCCAGGGAATTACTCGGATATAACGCAAGTCAAGTTCCCACTAAACAGGAGCCCACTCAAGAATTGGAAGGGGAATATGACGGTGACCAGGATTCGGTCGACCCCAGTGCCGAATATCAAGCTCGCTACCCGTGCGACAACTGCGGCAAACAATTCGTCGGCTTGCTAGCTTTACAGAACCACCAATGCATACACCAGTCACAATCATCTCCTCAGACTTTTGACTGTGAAATATGTCACAAGAGTTATACTTCTATTTCTGCGCTAAAGAGTCACCGCGGCTGGCATCTACGTTCCCCGGACGGCAAAGCGGCTGCCAACAATTCGGGGCTTTGGATGCCTCAGCATAAAGTTACCAGCAAAGTCAGTAAGCACGAGGTGGTGGACCCCTCGCAGCTCGCGCGCGTCACTCATTCGACGCCGACGCCGACGCCCGCTAGTGTCGCTAAAAGGAGACTGCCGCCGGAAGTCGAGGTCACCGTCGTGAATCCCAACAAGAAGTTGCGTTCCGACGATTCGGTGGAATTGGAACAACAAAACAATTCCTCCACCGGGACCGAAGATAGATACTGCAATATATGTGACAAGGAGTTCACCAAGCGAGCGGCCTACCAGCGGCACATGGACGAGGTGCACCAGCCCAACTCCGTGTTCTGTCCCGTCTGCGAGAAGAGTTTCACGCGCAAGTCGACGTTGATCGTTCACATGAAGAAACACTACGGTGGCGGCGAGGGCAGCTCCACCGGCGTCGACCAGAACGAAGATGACGGCCTCGCTTGCGACATTTGCGGGGCGCAGTACGACAATGAGAACGCTTTAAGAGCCCACCGAGCCATGCACCATGGTGATGATTCCGGCGAATCGGAAGAGGAGGGTAACAGCGCGCAGCCCCCGGGCGAGTTCACGTGCGGGCAGTGCGGGGACGGTGTGGCGACGCCGCGCGACCTCATCGCCCACCGCACTATGCACGCCACGCCTACCAAGTTCTACTGCAACATCTGTAAAGTGTACTTCGCACGCGCCATCGACCTGTCATCGCACACGCGCGCGCGTCACTCGGACAATGAGAAGGTGTTTTTCCCATGTGCGATGTGTGACAGGTTTTACATGAACAAGAAGAGTTTGCAGCGGCACATCGAGATGGCGCACTGATCTACAGTCGGGCACGCGCCTTGCCCGTCGCCGCCGCTCCTACGGTGAATTAGCATTCATTCTTGTAGAGCGGTCGTTACTATGAGACAACAATAACATAGAACTTTACGTAGTTGTAAATATTTATAGACTACGCGATCTTTGATCTTCGATACTACAACAGTGTAACTGTAAAAGTATTTTTAGTATCATGGCATTGTCATTCCTTGACTGTTATTTGGTTTTATTTCTTTAATTGATAGGAAGTTTCTTCATTTATTATTTTAAGTCTTTGCTCATTTGTGTTTATTTATTATTGCTCTCAGTCTATTATGATTTTTGGGGACTAGCGAACGTTATATTGTAGTGATTACTCGCATTGGATGAGTCTTGAACGTACTTATCACGATATTTATCTTATATTTGTTTGGGAGAAAATATTGTATGTGTTTACATGCATGTGTTACTAATATTATTGGAACAACGGGCCAAAATTATAAAGTAGTCAAACCCAGTCATAAATTAGCGGTTTATTTTTATATTACTTGTGTATAAGTCTCGTTTAACTGTTTGGGTGAATTTAATTTTTTTTTTTGGAGATATTAAGATTAGAATTAGAAATACGTTTTTTTTTTGTAAATAGTTATGACGATCATTCGTTAAGATATTCATAATTTTTGACTAAAAATGGTCATTTAAGTTTCGTTACAATGTACTGATTATTTCATAGTGATTTCAAAATGTATATTTATACAAATAAAACTAACCACTCATGGCATATCCTCATCTATGCTAGTTATTGTATTGTATGGCCTACGAGTAATTAATTGTACATTTTAGAATATTATTAATTAAAATTTGAATTGAAATTTCCTGAGAAAAAAAAATCTACTATAATTTTATACTTTTGCACAGCCAACTTAACTCTAGTTTTACGGTAATATTTAATAGTGCCAAAAATTTGCTTGATTGATTTCAAATGTAGGTTCATTAAGGTTATACGTATAGTTTTAAATTAAGAAACTGTAAATTATCGTATGTAAAAAATGATACAAAGATAATCAGAATAGAAAAGTTTATAAATTCACTTCCATATGTTCAATAATCTATGTGTAGCTAAATATCAATGTTTAGCTTATCTTATATTTATAATATTACAATAAATTGTGCGATTTTACTATTCGAAGATATCAAGAATATTTTATTATATTAAAATTAAATTATAAAATCAAAGTATCTTTTGACAGTTTTCGTCTAAACCAAATTTTATCATGTCATTGAAATGTATTACATCCAATATTAGATAATGAAATAATCTTTATTATTTTAAATTGTGAATCGCATTCGAATAAAGTTAGTGTCTGGCGATTTTTTGTAAAGAAATCTGTACAGAATTAACTTCACTGGGAAGTCGTCTGCAAAGGATCTATGACTGATAAGAAACACGATTTAAAGAATTATTGTGATATGCTTTCGTTTATCAATGTAAAAATTAAGTTTCTTTTAATGTTATGAAAACTATTATACAAATTAAATTATAAGTCTTGAAAGAAAGGAAATGCAAATGGTATGATATTTTAGTTGGAAATTCATTTATAATGGATTTTCAACATAAATATTGAGGTCCATAGATGAGGTTTAATTTTGTCAACATTGTGGTTTGGTAAATAAAGTGACTTAATTAACGTTTGGCTTTTATTGTTACTAGATATAGGATTTAATTCACTTTTTTCCTGCTCCCAATAAAGTTTAAAAATCACTTTCATTAAAATAGATTTTCTAGCTGCAACTTGATTTCAACTTTTTTTTTTACTTAAATGAGTCTATCATACGTCATACTAATGTTATAAATGTGAAAGTTTAAATGGATGGATGTTTGTTAGAGTTTGTAGCTTAAACTGCTGAACGGATCTCAATGA
>DVQG01001371.1:0-10929 GCA_018231605.1 Papilio ambrax
GCTGCGGCGGCCGCGGGGGCTGCGGCAGCGCCATCTGCGGCGGCCCGTACATGCCGCCGTAGAAGTACCCGTCCATCCCCATGCCGAAGTACAGAGGGGGCGGCGGCTGCACCACGTAGTAAGGTAGGGGGGGTCTGTAAGGAGGGGGGACGTTCCAATTGCCTACCTTGTGGTGCGGAGCTCCGTTGTGGCGCGGCATCTTGGGCGGCGGGCCCGGCTCGGGGACGCCGGTCCGCTTTCTCGAAGTCTCGAGAACCTCCTTCGATATCTTGATCTTGAGTCCGGCGGAGGGCTGCGGCGGCGGCGGGGGCGCGGCCAGCCGCTCCTTGGGGATCTTGATCTTGAGCCCGGGGCTGGTTGACAACTTGTCTCGCGGTATTGTTATCCTTAAAGCACCATCCGTGAGGGGCTCCGCTGGAGGTGGTTGTGGGCTCGGTTCCAACTTTTTCTCTCTCTCCTTATCCTTTTTGTGTTTCTTTCTCTCCTCTTTCGATTTGTCGCGGTCCTTGTGTTTGTGTTTGTCCTTTTTCTTCTTTTCCTTTTTGTGTTTGTGGTCGGCCTCCTCCTGAGACAGCGGTTGGACCGGGGGTTCAGGTTGCGTGGGTAGTTGTACCGGGGCGGGGGGCTCTATTACCGGTTCGCGCTTAACTTCGACGGGCGACTTGCGCTCCGTGGGCACGGTTATAGGCGCCGGTTTCGCCAGACTCTCTTTGAGTAAATTGGATACTAAGGTGGGATCGGTCTCTATACCATTGAGACTCCTAGCGGGCTCGGGTTTCCTCTGCTCGGGGGGACGGGACCTTATAGTGTTGCCACGTTGTGAGTCTCGTATCACATTTTCGTAGCCGGGAGTTTCGTCTAGTTTTTTCACGACAGGTATCAGTTCGGGCTCGGAGTTGGAGGGGGCGCGTTGTCTGGGCTTGGGTGTGGGCTCTTTGGCGGGGGGAGACGAGAAGGGAGACAGTATGGCCGGCGGTTGCATCTCTCGTAATGCGGCGGAGGGGTCGGGCCGCTTTTTGTGTGGACTGGGGGCACGCTGATCTATTATCGGTTGCGTATGAGGTTGTTGAGTGGGGGCGGGGAGAGAAGGCGGTTGTTGTACCGGGCGAGAGTCCGGGCGGGGGGGTCTGTGTTCTCTACCCTGTGTCTGTGAGGGCTGCGGGCGGCGCGGTGCGGCGGCGGCAGCGGCGGAGGGCGTGGTGGCATTCTCCGGGGAGAATAGCGAGGGTGGGCGCGTTCGTTGAGGTACTTGGTCGGGCTGCGGCGGGTGCGGCGCCGGCGCGGCGGGGGCGGTGGGGGGCACTTGCGGCCTGTGATGGCGGTGCTCGTGAGGGGGTTTCTCGTGAGGAGGTTTGTCGTGGGGAGGTTTATGGTGGGGCGGTTTGTGTTGCTGCCAGACGTGGTGCGGCTTGTGGTGGTGCTGACTGGAGGAGGGTCGCTGGTGGTGCGGCGGCGGCTGGGCGCCCCCGGGCGGTCTGGGCTGCTGCGAGGAGCTCGGCCTCGCCTGCTGCAGCGCGGCTTGTCTCCGCTCCCTCTCCTCTCGCTCCCTCTTTTCTCTGTACAGGTTGTAGTCGATCTTCTGCGGCTGCGGGGGGTTGGCGGCGGGGGGCGCGGTGGCGGGCACGTAGCCGCCGGCGCCGGGCTGACGACGCCTCTCGCGCTCATATTCTGGTATTACAACATGGCTGTTAATTATGTTCCAAATAATATGTTTTTAGATACTAAGATGTAAACAGGTACCTTTATCAAAGGATTTATCGAACTCGTCGCTGTTGGGCGGCGGGTGCTTCTTGTCAAAGGGCGAGCTGGCGACGCCTGCGGAGGAGGAGGGGTGTCCTGCATTAGAGTGCGGCGAACTTCCGCCTATGAACATAATATGATTTAAATCAATAAAACGACTTAAATTACTAGAAAATGCAATGTCGGATCATCAAACGTAACATAGACTATATTTACGTCAATCTGAGACAAAGTGAGTACTCACTGTTATTGGACATGGTCATCATCTTCCTCTTGAGGCGTGAGGGGCACTTATCGAAGATGTGCAGGAACTCCGCCGTGAGCCGCTCCAGCAACTCCGTGGTCACGCTGCGGTCCACGTACGAGAACCAGTGCCGGCCCTCGTGCGATTGAGGTATCTGATATGAAAAAAGCTAGCATTTTACTATGTTAAATTTCGTTTAAATACCACAGTGACAGAAATTGAAGATTTGCAATATTTTAAATTACTTCTTGTATGGCATATTTAGATACAAGCTTTCACCCGAGACCATCCTCTACATCTATACCAAATTTCATCCAGATTCGTTCTCCTGTTTACGGTACAAAGTCTAACAAACATCCATTCATCCATCCAAACTTTCGCATTTATAACAATGAAGTAAAATTTTCATTAGCATACTATACAGGAAGTTATTGATACAAGAATGGGGTAAGCACTATCTCTAAAGAGACTTATGTAAATTCAACTTGAATTTTGACTCACCGACCAATTGCTCCATTTCGAGGCCAAATGTATGCAAAAGCAGGCAACAACCGTCGGCCTGTACTGCAAACACATCGTCGTTAAATGCAGACTGTTCGACGCCATGAAATATGACGTCTGCGCTAAGTCCTTTGGCGCTGAAATTGACAAATTTACACCATTCAATTTTAATGAATTAATTTGATATAAAAAAAACAATTAAGCGATATGATTTGGATGTTTAAATGATACTTAAATAAAAATATGAAAAATATACAACATACGCTATAGTAAATGACATGTAAACATATTATTCGCATAACTAATGTTTTTGGTTAACATATATCATGCAGGATTAAAATAATATTAAAATGTATAGTTATGGAAATAAGTCTATTCAAAAAAAATAATAAATACTTATACAGGTGACTGAAAAAATTCTACGACGAAAGACTATAAATTTTATGTCTGAAAATCTGAGATTTTTTTTTAAATACAGTGTAGTATTTACTACAAAATATTCAAGTATGAATAAGCGTAAATGGAAAACATTTTAAAGTATATCTTTCATTGGATATGGTCTTCAGACATCCTGTATATGACAAAAATAATTGAATTCAATAAAAAATAAGACTAATAAAAATTAATACATTTGACGATAACAAATATGATAAAACAAATAAATAGACTTGTAGCCGCAACTATAACCTACTTGGGGTTGAAAAGGGGTTGCGTTGATGTGCGTGAGGGGTGGGGGTGGGGGGTGGACACACAAATATTTATTTCCAGTCAGTTGTCACATACCTCTATCTGCTGGTAAATGGGTGACACTATGCCCCTTGTGGATCTCATCATTTTTTTTTATTCGGATCGCACGCGGCAAGTCTAAGCGGTATTTGAGAAACAGTTATGCCACCTCTTATTACGAACCTTTGTTTGACTTCAGTGTTGTTGAAAAAAATAAGTTTATACTTTTATACATTCCCATTTTAAAAAGTAAGCACTTAGAATTGCACTTTTAAACTCGTTGAAAGTACAGTCTCATGTGCCAATACGAATTATTAAAAAAATTACAGCAATAATGCTGTAATTTCCATAAGGAAGTCAAACAAATTCTTATCGTAAAAGGGTAACTCAAACCATCTCAAAACGACCACCGCATATAAAATTAGACCGGCCGTACGCTTATCCATACGTAAATCGGAACGCGCCGCATCGTCGCCATAGATTGGGGGGAACGCATCGCCAGCGTGTAACGGAACGTGCTGATCGGCTCATTTGACGATCAACTCGCAACGCATGCGGACGCTTGTCTCACCTTTGACAAGGTGACACGTGCGTACCACGTGCGTGTGCGGATGGTCGATCGCGACATCGAAACCTAACGTCTGTAGGAGTACGTTCTCGTTGAATACCAGGTCCTGCGCCTGTAACAACCATTGCTGTTATATAACCGACCTATTACTAATCAAATATAACACATGAACTATTTAATTTACCTGTTCTTGATACTGTTCCGAAGTGAGGGCATTCACTCCCTCACCCCGGTGAAGGCAGACATGTGCTACCTTTATTACATATTCTAATTTTCTTGGTTGTTCCTCCACCTAAAATATAGATATATGTTTATAAAATAACAATAACTAGTTAAAAAAAAGTAACTGAAAATATTTTTTTGTATATTAAGAGTTACCTTTGCGGCGAGGAAGAGTGCCGCCGCGGCGATTGCGTTCCTGTGGAACTGTGTAAACGAGTGGAACGCATAGAAGCGATGCATATACACAATAGCCGTGTTGATGCATAATTGTGAACTGTAAAATAGCTGTTAAGAAAATAGTTTTTTTCTGACACAGATACATCACAGAAAAATACACAAAAAAGGTACATTTTCTCTGCTAAATACAAGCAAAGTGGACTAGTTCATGTGCGTAAAACGTAACACCTAACATATTAGAATAACAAATAGTAACTCTTAAAGTAGATATAGCACTGATCTTAAAATTCTACCCACAAAACGTAATTCACAAAGGATATCTATTAAAAAAAATCAAATACTGACAATGGCAAAATTTATAAATCCATAACCCAAAGGTAAACTAAAGTAACTTCCTATCTTATTAAGGTTATAAGGTCGTGGTATTTTTACGATGAAAGAGCCGATTCATCTGACCTAGCTCGTCGTCTTGCATGTAAAAAGTTTTTTTGCGGCCGCGTGCAAAAAAGCGGTACAACCGTACGTGACCCGTTTAGCCGGCTTTCACTATTGTTCGTCATGTTTCGGTTCATAGTGACGTAACATAACTCGATTTTATCATGAAACATTTTTGAATCAACTTAGTTTCTACTGAGATAGTACCTTTTAGACTAAGTACTGGGCAAACATTTTGTTAAATGTGTCTTCATATTTTTTTTATTTTTTTGACTGTACTTTACAATGCAAGTCAATTTTGTTGTAGGAGGTAAGAAAATAACAGACACTTTGCCGCATCCAGTTATTTACAACAATGAAAAATATTGGATTAATTTTTCATGCATACCACATGTAATATTAAAATGTATAATAAACTATGCACTACTTTAAATGTAAAAAACTGTCCTATCCAATTAAGTTAAGCATTAATAAATTTTTTTGCCTTAAAACATATAGACAGAACACATCATCTTAACTATTTAATAAAAATCTAACTAAACAAAAACTTTCAGTTCTAAGTCAGTTCACGAACCCAACAAGTAAAGCTGCATTAATAATTGAACCACACTTTGGATATTCTTGAAAATAGAATGTCAACAAGGCAATGCAAACAAACCTACAAAAATAGTTAAACAATGTCACTCATGATAAGAGTTTAATTAGTCATTGCACTTTTTCACGCTCTAAAATACGACGCAAATGAACCATTTGACTCACAGCTGTTGTTAGTGACTCATGGTATTAGATTGATATTAATTTTTTTCCTTGTATTTTCCTCTTGTTATGGCGCTTCTGAGAAAACGTATAATTTGTAGCAAATCAATTTTATATTTACTATGTTGTTTACTTTTAACAGACTATATAAGCTATATTAATACATAACATCAAATGCAATAGTTTATATGACATTCTAATGTGCATACAGTATGGGAACTCTACTAATCCTGTCATCTTCATATGCATTGCCATTGGTTACATTTTAACCACCTATTTGTGACACTATTGTGCTACTGAATACTTTACAATCTTGATATCGCAATACTTTTCATTATTTCATACAACAATTTTACGCTAACATGTTTTATCACTGCACGATAACATTCCAATGTCAACTAGCAAGGTCTACCGTAACTGTTAGTGCATTGTGACAAATCATGAATCATAAAGGAAGTTTGAGGAGAACTTTAGATTTAAAACCAATAATAGGTATTTAGATTTAGCACATGCAAGATTAGGATACAATGGTCGATTTTTTTTTATAATCGAAGGGCCAAGAAGGGCCAGAGTGGTGGGAACACTGAGGTGGTCAACAACACCCATGGACATCCGCAACACCAGAGGAACTACAGAGGCATTGCTAGCCTTGAGTAATTGTAGGGTCACTACTCAAAGGAAGCAAGTGGTACTGGTTAATCAGGATGTAAATTCTAAAAATGTTGTACTAATTTATTTAAAACTGCAAAATGTGTTATCTATATTAATATTATAAAGAGGAATGATTTGTATTTTTGGGATTTCTATATTCATGGAAATTTCTCAAAAACTACTAAGCTGATTTTAATAATTCTTTCAGAATTAAAAGCTATTATGTTGCTGAGTATCATAGACCAATAGTTTTAAATTTCATATGGACGAAGATAAGCTAATCAATAATATGGGTTAACCCATGCCATAACATGCAACTGGTTAGCAAATTGTCATGTTATATTTCTCCTTGGATTGACAGGTTAAAAGAAATTCGATAATATGATAATCAAAATTGTGGAAAATCAATGTCATGCTTAGAAATAATATTTGTCCAATACTTGTTTTTATAATCAAGGTCAATGACACATCAGTTTTAAGGAAACAACATATTCATTCATGTCGAGAAAAATATCACTATTTATTGTGTATCATTATTGTTCAAACAAATTCTCTCATTAACAATTTTCTTTCAAAATCACTTACAAAAACCTATCAACAGGTTTATTTACAAGTTGTACTGTTCATTTTGAGTACATTCAAAAAGGTACAGGCAGGTAGATATAATCCTCTATTGTTAATGGAATGTATTGTTACATTGTGAAATATTGTAAGGGACTCTTTTGAAATTTTTCCAAGAAAAAGATAACATTGTCCTACAAGTTAATTGTTTTAAACAAGATTATTAAAAATATCATATAATTGAAGTACAACAATATAAACATTCCTAAATTGTAATACAAAATGACTGCAAACCTTTTAACAATTTTTTGTTACATTTTCACTATTTTTAACCTTTATAACTAAACATAAGCTTGTATTAGGCCATGGTTTGAAGGTTAAGACTAAAATTTTTATGTCGATTAAAAAGCGTAACATGGAACAAAGTTATTTTATGAATGACGTTATAACAACATTACTATTGATAATTGCATCAACATACATGAATTAATAACAACGCTATCTCTCACTGAGGGTCAATAACAGGAAACGATAAAACAACATGTATCAAGACATGCAAATTTAACAGGAAAAAGGCGGTTAAAATTAGCGGGCAGGTCGATCGCCAGACCCTACGTCACACGCGCAGGCGTTCACAGCTGTCAAGGATCACTGACCTAAAAAAACTATCACGCCATCACGCGGCTCTAACCTTAATTACTACGAATGATAACAAACTAGTCATAAGTAAAGAATACTCTCTTACCTTATGAAAACGTTATCAAAGCCCACGAGGCGGCGGGAAATCCCAGCAAACCGAGGGAAAGTAATGACAGCGATCATTACTTTAAGATATTTCGTCATACTTTTCACTACCGCACATCGTAATAACACTTGGCACAAACTTTCCTATTACTATAATGAAGATTTACAACTATTTTGATATAAAATAAACACTAAATAGTAGCGTGTTTTACACGTTTTACGCACATGACTTGACAAAAACATTGCACTGAAATCGCCACATTGAAAAGGATACACTTGGAGCCGTTGGCCCATATCCTGAATGAGGTTCGCTGCCTGCTGCCGGTAGGCAAGTTCTTTATCTGCATCTAAACCGCATCTTCTGCTTGGAGAATTCTGTAGTTGCTCTTTTGTAAAATACCATTTCTCTTGTCCTCCAGCCATTGAACGAATGTTCCAATGACTGCGCGCGAAGAAGCACGACGGAAAATTTAGATCCGTTTATGTGCCCGAGTGCAAAAGAGACAGCGCTATGACAGCGGCGGACGGATGCAGGCGACGATAACATTTGAAAGATTTTACAATATAAGAAATGGCATAGTTAAGTTAAATTGTATTAAAATGTTCATTAACTATGACTAAATAATAACTGAAGTTTTATCTCTTTAACAACACTTATAAAAATGTATGAAAATATAACATCACTATACTTGTAAACTTGGTGTGTATAATCAAACGGCCGCCATTGAAAAACTTAGTGGTTAACGTAGTGAGGTCTCCGGTGACAGAATGGTGATCTGCAACAAGCACAGGTACGAATAAGTGTATCACTATGTGTAATTTTATAGAACAAAGGCTTCTGATTCTTTTGTACATATTTTTATCACATTTCATACACTTTTTGCAAGAAATAGAGCATTTTAAAATAACGCACCTAAAAACTCTGTCACTCGGTGCAAATGGCCGACCCACCACTGTTTACAATACACTTCATTTTTTCTTAAGTCAAATAATATATTAGGAGCAGATCGATGTCAACAACACTTTTGTAAATTTTATTTGAATTTTTTCATTAAAATTGATGTATTTGCGTAATGATAATATTTGTTTGAAAAGATTAATAGTTAATAAGGACGGTATTCGATAATTTTGCTTTTCGCGGTTTCCAAGTAGACGTGGAGTATGGTGTCGAAATCGAATTGAGGCGTAGAAGTAAAAATCTCAAAAAAATATAGTACTTTGATATTTATTTCTACGTATAATATTTACTAGAGTGATTAAAGTATTTTCAAGGAACTAAATTATCCAAAACAAAAAACCATAATTAGTTAACGAGCAATAATGTTTTCATTAATAGGGCCTAATATGAAAAATTCAGGTAGTCATAATATTAGAATTAGTGAATGTAAGTACATAAAAATATCTTTTATTTTAATGAATATTACTGTGTAAGTAATTATTTTTTAATATTGCATAAAGGCCTTTACATTGTCCATATTTTACAACATTTTCTATATTTTGTAGATTTTTAAAATTACGTGGTTTAAGACAATAGCAGTATTTTTATGTTATAAATAAAACTAAACATTGTAAAAAAACAAAAGAATGTTATAACTACTAAAATCTATTTAAAAAGTCTATGGGGGTCTGTGGTTACAATATTTTTTAAATGTATAAATAAAAGATATACTCAATGACTCATGCAACAAAAAGTTACAATTTTTGTAAGACCTTAGAACCTAGAGATTTAGGGTTCTCATAATTCTTCATAATTCAGAAAACAATCCAACAATTAAAGTATGTGATAGAAATATCAGATTTTGGTACTCTATCTGACAGTGTCGTCACTTTTAAGCTACTGTGCCTCTATCAGCCAGTGGTGGGACAGGCCCTTAACTTTTTCCTCGCATATATCAATCTATACACGTAATGAAAATTTTGTATGTAAAAAAATGAACTTTTCGTATGTTGTACGCAAAATGAATGTTACCAAACATATGTAAATGGTTTTTTTTTATTATTTTTCAGATAAACCATTTGATATATCAAAGATGACAAGTCAAGAAACTCATAAAGGTCAACAATATTCTAAACCAAGAATGCTTAGTCGGGGTAGAGGTGCTGCCTCTACAATAAGAATCACAAATGTCAAATCCATTAAGCCACCAGACAATGATACCATCAAGAAACAGGAAGAGGAGAAATTAAGAGCTCAAGTAAGTCTCATATATATTAGTTATACAGATAAGATAACTTCTAAGTTATACAGATACTTGTAGGCTACTCAAGCGACAATGGTAGAGCCTGTGATACCATCTTTTGCACAAATGGGCCGGTTCCACTGGCTTAATACCACAAACATACAGAAGACAGGGGTAAAGTGGAAGTAATTCCGCATTTCATCTGCTAAGTGTGCTTTTTTGAGACTAATTTTAGTTCTTTCCCTGATATGGAAAGGATGAGAATGAAAGGATTAATTTGTAGATTTAATGGAGGACGGGCACATCAGAAGGGGAAGTATACTCTTGCTGTCTGTCCCCTCTTCTGTCTATTTAAGACTAGCTGTTGCTCGTGACTTTGACCCCCTAAAATTAAAAAATAATAAAAATATAGCCTATGTTACTCATAGATAAATTATCTTTCTAATGGTAAAAGCATTTTTGAAATTGGCCCAGTTTTTACCTGAATTGATTACATACAAAAATATTATACAAATCTCTTTTCTATATTATTAGTATAGATAAGGCAATGCATCTGCAATTTGGGTTGTCTGTGGGTGTCGCTTTGCCTTTTCAGCGATTTCAGGTGATTTTTTCTTTTGCTACATTACATGAAAAAACTACAAATTAAGAACCTTCTCCATTTTGTTGGTTAAAATAGTCTTAAAATCTAATTATAAATTCCAGTTACAAAAAGAAATTATGTCACGGTCTCGTTCGTGTGCATATCGCGGCTATGTGTGCCAACTAGCAGTGCTAAGCGGTCGACAGCATTGTGCAAAGCACATCTTACATGAGCCAGGCGCTCCATACAAACAGTGTGTGCATACTTATGCTGGAGGACAGCGATGCAACAAGGCAGCTCCTATACCACCTGCTAACACACAGTCTAGGGATGCAGGGTGAGTATTAGACAATCGTCACCTTAAAGGGTAGGCAGAAATTACAATTTTACTAATAAGTAGGGGAAAGTTTAGATGGATTTCTATCAAAGTTTGTAGCCTAAACGTCAGAACTGATTTTGATGAAATTTGACATTGATGTAGAGAATAATATGGAAGAACACATAGGATACTCACTTTTTTTATCTTGAGTCTCGGGTGAAATCTAGTACCATATAATTCAGATTTAATGAAAGAACATATTACAAAGTTTTTTCTTCAACTCTGATGATATTTTGATAGCTGTTCTTTTGCTATTTTAAGTATATGTTGTCACTAGTTTATTTGTTACTTTATCTTTTACTTCTGTATGGATCTGAATGTAGGGCAGTAAAAGGGACGGATGAAAGGGGAATACATGTGGCAGAAATGGGAATGTTAAGATGGATGTGTAGGGCAACACAATTGGATAAGATACGAAATGAGTATATTAGAGGAAGTTTGAGAGTAGCCCCAGTGGTTGAG
>DVQG01001372.1:0-10923 GCA_018231605.1 Papilio ambrax
ATTTTTATATTTGCCTACATATACTTTATGTTATTAAGTTTAGTTATAAGTTTTTAAATACTGTCTATTTATAGTAAAGTAATATTACAAACGCTAAAGTTTATTGCGATTAACCTTTGTAACTGTATTACGAGTTACACTAGTACACTTATGGTTTTATTTTTCGTCCTTTGCCATTTTACTGGAATACTAAAGTGCTGTCTTATATTCTGCCAAATGAGTCCATCCATTACCACCTAAGCAAACGATACCCAATGTAATTTAACTTGACTACAAAAATTAAAACTAACTAAATATTACATGCTTCCTAATAATGTCAAATACTTGACTTAACAATTTATATTCATTAAAGACAAATTTAGATCCTGCTGCTGCTATAATTTGAACAGTCTATCTTGTTATTTGGAAAAGGTAAATTAATGCTAACTAGTACACTTTTGCTACCTGGATTCAATATAGTAAAAAATCACAAAACATTGGAATAATGTTATTAAAATATGAAGCACATAGTAACGACTTCACCCGCACGTTATATTGAAGGGGATGTTTTTAAATTAATAAAAAAATACTTAATGTAATGAACCAGTAGCCCTTTAAACGCTCGATGAGGTCACCTTAATTTAACTGATTTAATTATAAGCCTTTCTATTAAAATACTCATCAATCAACACTTGATTAATTCATTCAAAAATTTAATATTACTCACGTAAATGTAAAACTTGTCAGGTTTATTGATGGTCATTTAACGTACTTACAGTATTGCGAGTTCGTGTCAAGTGTTATATTCATATAATTTATCATTTCCATAAAGGTTTTTTTATGTTTTTGCTTAATTAATGATTTTTGGATTGAAATATGCAAGTCATCTTTTATGTCAGAAAGAGGTATAAATAAATATAAAATCTCAAAAGTAAGAGCTAACAACAATTTTGAAGATCGAGAAATTACTGTCACATGTTTAATCAAGTTAGTAGTCCTAGTCCTAGGATTACTTATGCCCAATTTACAGGTAGTAGTAGTCCTAGGTCTTTCTCGATTTCTTGCCGTTGACACGTTGCCCATAGCAACATCGGTTTTCCCCTAACATAAAATGTCTCAATGATCGCTAATACCTTGAATAACTATTAAAATCTGATAGTAAACAATTAAGCTATAATCATTTTGTAAAGAATAATAAAATAAACAAGATTTAATCTACAATGCCGCGCGTGTCTTCTCCAGTAACTATCCGAGGAACTATAAAAATGTAAATCACCTCATTATAATAAACAAAACTCTGTCATTTACCATTATCCTCAAGCGTAATGTTTGGCATCATCTCATTCTTAACTGAGAACCGATATTGACATGCGCAACACGAGACGTGCGTATTATTTTAATAATTTATTTAAATATTATTTAACTTTACGTTTATGACAGTGACTAAAATGAGTTACAATCATTCGGATTACGCTTTGACAAAACTTGTGAAGGATTTTTTAAGTGATGACATCTCTAATTATACTAATCATAGTGAAGTGACGCAAACTCATCTGTTTGATTTGTACGAGGCGTACAGAACCAAGGAGCGTGAACAACTCAGTGCTTATAAATCTATCGCTTATGTGTTTGGTGCTGTGATATTCCTCAGCAACCTGACTGTGGTCATCTCCAGTGGTCTTATCATTAAAAAAGGTAAAAAAAAAAAACAGTTGTTCGGGTATTAGGTAACTGTCATAAAATAATTATTATGTACGCCTATCAAAATCGATACTAATGCAATTAATTATTTAATTTATCAAAAAAAAAATTTACACAAATGTAATTATTCTATGAAAAATAAATGTGTAAATTAAGGACTGAAACTAAAATACAATAATATTTAGACAAAACATCAAGTTTTTTTTTTAAAATAAACTCAACGTTACGACGTTAATATAAATTCTATTTATCCACACAACTGTAACTTAGTTATTTAACAAAATATTGTATTACTATGTTATATAATAATTAATCTTATTTTATTAAGATAATTAAACAAAAATAAGAAGACAATACATATTTCTGGTTTCTTATAGAAAATCTCTCTTCGTCGGTAACGGTCACGAAGCCGTTCGTAAAACGAATAACTATGCTTTGATTACATTCTCCTCGATAAAGTAATCGAAGAATTAGCCTGTACCAATTTTCCTCTAAGTATTTTACTAAATAACTACCGGGAACACTAAAACCCTCTTTGTTTTTGTATGATAAAAAGTTTTTTGGGTCATTAATCGGGTCAATAGTTTCCCTACCACAAAGAAGGAAATGAAAGATAAACTAAAAAATATAATGCTAGTGATGTAATCATGAAGGCTGTATTATAATTTGGACTTCTATTGAGCAACGATTCTAACACATTTTTTTACTATAATTTATTACGGCTATTAATGTGAAACGTGCAAACAACTGTGTTTTTTACAATCCATTGATAAAGATTTATTAGCAAATTCTAAAAAGAACTTAATGGAAATCCGGAAAGTCTATGTGAAATCATCTTTGACATTCTTAAAAATTAACACATTTAACGATTTGTTTAAAATTTAATATAAAAATGTACTTTTCTATCAAACTAGACTAAAATGGTATCTTTTACGTAAGATTAAAAGCGGATGGAATTTTGGAGGAAGACTGAAAAAGAATAAAGATTGTGTGATAGAGGATATGTCTAAGAAGGGAAATTCATATATAACGGCTGATGTATGGAAGGAATACTGTGCCAACTCTCCGAAACAAAGGCAGGTCGATGACGTGACTATTTCGACATATGCTACAAGTAAACGAAGCAAGGAAAGTATGCCATGGTCTGGCTAAATAGAAGTACGTGATCTCTGTGTATCTCTTAGTGGCGTGTACATCTTAAACTAGTAAAGTTAAAAGTGTACATAAATGGATAAATAACATCTTGTCGAGGTTTTGTTGCACACACCTACTATGTAAGGTTGTATACATGTTCTCGTGGCTACCAACAATTTGCCAGGCGTGCCATAACGTTTTCAGCATAGTTACATAGTAAATGGCTCACATAACCGATCCAATGGGAACATTTGGCTCACGTACACGCCAAAACCATAAACATTTGAACAAAACACAAACACCAAATACAGTACTATAAAAGTTGTAACATTTAATTTTATTTCAAAATATAATGCGATATCAATGAATGAGTCTATAATACATATCAGTGTAAAAGGGTACACCGGTAGAGGTAGACCTACAAAGAGATGGATGAATTGCATGAAAGGTGACTTTTTTATAATAAACGGGTGCAAACGAGCGGCGTGAACACCAAGGTGGTCAACGACGCTCATGGACATCTGCAACAAACAAAAAGACATGATCAAAAAGGGAGTGATGACTGAGATGACGCATGATAGAGTCGTGTGAAGGACAAAAACCTGTTGCGCCGACCTTACGGGAGTAGGATAAGGAGGAAGTTGATGATGAATCCGACATCAATGAATAAGTTTTGTTTGGTTATTTTAACGTATTTTTTTATATTGTATTAGTAGGTACTACTTTTTTACTGCAAATAAAATATTCTTGTTAATAGTTTTTAACGGATTCGAATCTAATTTCTTGCAGTTTATTAAATCAATTTCGAAGATTACGATAATAATTTACAAATTTATTTTTATTTTCACTTTAATAGCATGTCGAGAAATATTTTACTTTGATGATTTAAAAATAGATATTATCAAGAATACATATTCAAGAAAATCTCACACATGCAGACATTATTCCGTATAAATAATGAGTATTTTGCTTGTTCACACACTTCAAATTGCTAATGGAATATGTAATCCACACAAACTAACTTGTACTTACACACTCAGAGTGATTACACAATTTACTGTATAAATAACTAACAAAACAAATACAAGCTGCTAAAAGAATGTCTTGGTTAGTAACTTGGTTAGTAACCTCTCGTTGGAAACTATTTTAAAAGTTCTGAACTTATTTCTTCACATTCCATATGTATGGAAGAGCATGTGCTCTACAGAGACACTGGAATTTGCCCAAACACGTATCAGTGTCTAGGTCAGTGTAAACCATACTATGTTTATAGTTGTCCTTATCCGCCATCTACCAAGATCATTTAGGGAATCACTGGTCTAAACAGCCTAGATATGCTTGACTAATTATGTTTTCTTACGTGTTTTAGGTCAACAACCAAAAAGTACATATCTTCTACTCGGAAATGTGTCACTCGCCGACACAATTATCGGGATCTCTATCATTTTCGGTGTTAGCGTTGAAACCACCACAAGTTCAAACACGCTATGCATATTCCAAATTGGTAAGTCAAAAATAACTTTAAAAAATTAAAAAACTCAAAAACTAATAGGCCAATTTCAAAAATTCTTTCACCATTAAAAAGCTACGCTATCAGTGAGTAACACACAGACTATATTTCTTATTATTTTAAAATTTCACGCGTATGATTTCGGAAGTAACAGCTAGCTATGGAAATAAATGAAGTGGGATTTTGTAGGTATGCTGGTTTGTCCAGCCATGGTGTCAATATTCAGCGTCGGCATGATCGCCGTGGATAGATATATCTACATACTACACGGATTATATTACCAAAGATGGTGCAACACCACTAAAGTGAGGATAATCATAATGTGTATTTGGATGATTGGTAAGTGATCAAATGAGCTTGAGCTTTATTACTTAGTGTTTAACGTTCAATGTCTAACATGCTTCGTGTTTGTAACAAACACTTCACTGCACGTATTGCTTCACAGGTTTAACTCTTGGATTCATGCCCATCACCGGTCTCGTGAACGAAGACCACTTAGATATTAAGTGCACCTATGTAGCACTCTTTCCTAGTATTCTGATATTAATAAATTCACTTCTAAGTATAATACCAATCATATTAGTAGCAGTATTATATACCATCATCCTTTTCAAAGCTCTTAAGAATGCTAAACAAATTAATAAAACGTTAAAAACTGTAAGAATCAAATCATCCAACGACGCTGCAGAAATTCGAGCTTACCGCGGACACGGCAATTACAAAGCAACACAATCAGTGAAAGTTCCTAGAAAACTAAGTGTAACTAAAATTAAAAGGAGTGCTTCATTTGATACTGCCGATGGATGTAAAACAGAATTAAAAACACAAAAACACAAATCAAAAAGCATCGAAAACCTCAGCAACGATCAAATAGGCAATTTAAATGGCATGACTTACTCGAAAACATCAAACAAACATGTGTCTGATACAAGTTTCCTCACTATCAGTACTTCGACGATTATAAATGATTCGATAGCTGATATAAGGCAATCGCCTCATAAAATTGCAAAAGCAATAGCGAATTGCACAACCCGTTATAAAGAGAAGATGAAAGAGCCCAATAGATTGAGGGCGGTGTTAATAGTGATGCTAACAACGGGCAGTTTCATAATGACATGGATACCGTTTTTTATAACGGCTATTTTCTACGTATTCTGCGAGGAAAAATTGACAAATCCTAAATGCTTAGACATGAGAATATTGTTGCGAGGCCCGCTAGCAGTTATTGCTTTTTGTAATAATATATTAAATCCTTTGATTTACGCTTGGTGGCATAAAGGATTCCAACAAAGTGTCAAGACATATTTCCAGAAGTACATTAAGAGTATATTCAAAAACCCTTACCTCTGATTAATGTAAACGCTTTTTATGTTAAGTAATATATTTAAATTTAGTACCAATAGCTACAACAATTTACATGTGTAGAATGCCTATTAGGCAGTGTGTTTCTACGCCAAATGGAGAAGGTGAAGAGAATCAAAATAACTGTACAATTTATGTCTCATCTACATGACATCTATCGTCAAGATCTAACATACATAGCACGAAATGCACGTTGTATGTAACTTTTTTTTCAGAAGATTTTCTTATCATAATGTTTAGATAAATGTTTTTATTGTGTACAATGCAAGATAGTTAATTAAATGTGGTCAAAAATTTTATTTTTGCACGAATTTTGTAACAGTGCACACGAATTGTCTTAAAAGTAATAAAAAACCATTTTTATTGTAACAATCTTTTCTTTTAGTCTTTATGTGTGTATATAGAAATATGAGAAAAGGTATGTATTCCTTACAGGATTTTTTTATGTTTTAAAACGAATAAAAATTACGCTATTCTTATTCGTTTTAAAACAAAAAAAAAAATTATAACTAGTTAGTTATTAGCATTTTACAAACAAATGTTTATACATACAAAGAAAGACATTTCCGATTTTGAATTTTCGGCTTTTCTTGCTTGAAAATCTGCAAATGTAAAGGAAATAAAGGAAAAAACTAATGCAGAAGACAGACACAAAGAAAACAAACACAGCGTAATTAATGTTTTATTTAAAAGACAAGACTAAAATTCAATTATGACGTAATTTCCAGGTCTATTTGTCGCCAGCTTGCCAGCTATGGGCTGGACGGGAAGCACCTTCAGAGGCTACAGATGTTGGTACATCGCTGTCTTCCCGCCACAGCTCCTGATTATCGTATCACTAATGGCATTGTCAGTTATCATCATTGTTTGCGTATTGTACATGATCATATTACGCAGCGCCGTACAAACTGTGGACAGAATCAGAGAGTTTCAAGAGAGTCATACAATATCTTACATAAACAAAGCATATAAATACGATGAACATATAAATTCTCCCGTTCAAGAAACATCAACAATAACTATAACAATATCGTCACAAACTGTCACAGAAATAACTGACAACCCTAATGAAACGCGCGTACTGGCTGGTAAGAATCTCGAGAAAAATCGTGCTGGTATAAAAAGTAAAAACAAGTTTTTAAAAATGACCGGTCAACTAAAGGCAAGGGCGGTCAGCAACCATCCGAGTAAAATTAAAGCTGTCAAAACAGTATTTCTCATTTTACTCTGTTTTGTAGGCACTTGGACACCTTATTATATTGCAATAATAATATATGTAAAATGCGATATTACCAAGAACGGTTACGATTGCATACCTTTAGAAGTATTAACATTAGGACCTCTTTATATTTTGGGCGTAAGTAACAGTGTATGTGATCCAATAATTTATGCTTGGAGACATTCAGATTTTAAAAGGACGCTATGGAAAATTTACTGTAAATTTATTTGGAACATGAAACTGGTAATGTAGAAATATTTCTTAATTTAATTAACGAAATATGAAAAAAAAAACCTATCTCCATAATTGCGTGTAACCTCTTCACTGTCATTACGAAATTAAATGATGTTAATAATTTGATCTTAATCGACTTTTATAAATAAACATATTTAAGGATTTTTTTTTTTTATTTAACAAAAAAATATTCGTTAAATGTTGATTTATTGTTATTTAGTCCAACATTTTCATCAGCATGTTCATTCGTATATTCATAGCTTAGCAACAGGATTCGATTCTGAGGCAAATATTATTAAAAGATGAGTAGGTGTTCTAAGGATTTCACAAATTCAGTAAAAACGTGCCAATATCGTGCAAATTATTATTTATGAGCTTCAAGTATAATGTAAATAAGATAAGTATTTTAGCAGATGATGTTTTACTGCAATAAGAGTAACATTTTCGTTTGTTTATATTATTAAAAATAACGATTATTACTCGTCTTGACGTTCTCTCTTCGTAAAACGTAATGCCTTCCTAATGTAAGAGGGAATGACATCTTACAACGTCATAAGTACATTTATTACAATTTACAACAAAAATAACAATGGTACACAAAACTTTTGTTGGTTATATTTTTAGTGTGGTTACATTTTCTATGTGTACTTGATTATTCTATCGCAATTATAATTATATAACAATACGGTAATAAAATGTAATGATAAAATTATACATTGGTTTTAAACTTAACATTTTTTAACAATTTTATAACACAGTTTAGTAATACTACTGATGTTAAAAACAATGACCCAGAATTAAGATAAAGATAGATCTCTGTTTTTGAGAATATAAACAAATGCAATGAAAACAAATGAGTTGAGATTATACTTTAAAAAATTGTGTAGTGAAAATATTTAAATATGTGGCCTTGAAATGTTTTAGTTGATAACAGTTGAAATATCAATCATTCAGTACTAAATAATTATGTTATTGGTTGTATGCGTGACGTGAAAATAAGCTTAGACTGACTGCGTGATGCGTGCAATGTGAGACGTGAAACACGACTTTATATTACTGTCGCTTTCCACTGTCGAAACATTTGTATAAAGACATTTTAACTCTAATTAAATCACAAAAACAGAGATCACAATATATTTAAAACAAGTGTTAAATCTTCACATATCTAACCATCATCCTGACCATGTCTGCAATGCTCTTCCATACATCTGTCTCAGCCGTACAGCACACTCACACCATCTATTTTTACAATTTTTCAATCATAAATAAACCAGTTCTTCACCAGAATCCTACCTAAGTTAGCTGAAGATGTGGTCTAAGGATTCACCCTACTCTGTAAGAAGGCACCCAAGTTATGGACGGGAACACCGATGTCGGCAACATTCCTTTTATAACTCCCGTCTACCTTTAAAGCCATCTTCACTCCGCATTACATTCAGGACAATCTTAATTAACGGGACCTTGACATAGAAACAAGAAGAGAAGTATTTATCAAATTTTACTAACTGTAGTAACAAATAACCATGGACCGATACATCAAAGCTGAGTTTATCCACTTTATCATATCCAATAGCAGATTAAAATGCAATAAAGATATAATAAGTATCGCTTATCGGAAGGAATTAAAAGTAAATACGGTAGCAGATTAGAGTCAGTCCAAAGTAAGATGGCGAGATCGGTGCTGTGTGTCGTGCTACTGGCCGTGGCTTTTGTCCACGGTAAACATGAAAAATATGAAGGGTAAGTTACTAATTTTATCTTATGCACTCTTCTGTATTTCTTAAAATTGTTGGTCGTGGTAGGATTATGGGTGGGGCCTACCCCCCTAGAGAACCGAATAATGGAAAATATATAAAATAATTACCACAAATACGACCCTTTATTGGTGCCCTGATTAATCTATCCTAGATTATCGGATGGCGACGCCCGTGTTGCATGTATGTGCGCTCTAGACACTACATCGTGTGGTCTAAGATTTAAACGTTGTGGCAACTTTAATACTTATAAGATAAATAAGCTGGAAACAAAAACGCTAAATATTACATAACCATAGCAGTTTAAAGTTTTAATTTAACTAAATTTAATGGTTATATTACAAGTCTTGGGCATTATATAATTTTTGTCTGAAACCCCGTCGCTTTATAGTTAATTTTAGTATCAGATACAAAGTTATAGAGTGACGAAACTAAGTAATGAGACATGTCTCCGCCTTGGCCCTGCAAAGGGCTTTTAGTAAGCAATACTAATATTGTTTACCCGACAACTAACGAGGTCTTCCGGAATAAATTTCCTTTTGTAAATCACTTTCGACCAATTTTCCTTATCGGATACCTTACATGCATGTGTAAGAACATGAAGCCTACTTAATAATACATGTTTCGTTTTATAATGAAGATATTTAATATTGCTATCAAGTACATGTAAACATTTTTAAGGAATATGGAAAAATCTATCGGGATTCCCCCAATGAAATTGCACGGTGTTTTTTTAAGGATATGAAATTATTCTTTTAAATATATTAAATACAATTTATACACCTAATGAAATACAATAAAAAAGATTAACCTAATCAATACAGAGTTGTATAATTTTTATTGTTTGATATTAAGGTAATTTCTAGATAAGACTTATTTTCGATTAGAAACTAAAAGGTCAACACTAGTCATGTATACTTAACTATTACAAAGATTTATTGGCACCTAAAACTAAACTATTGTGAACCTCTATTAAAAACTCTCACGAGAAAATACGTAGAATTGAAATAACTAGTTACATGTTTAACATAAAACTTATTGTATTGGTTAAATTTTTATTCATTTCATTGACCAAAGGAATATTTGATAGAAAATCTACAAAGAATCATAAGGAATCAACATCATCTTCTTGAAGGAACTAGGAACTTATTAATATTAATCTAAATAGTTTTATGTGAATTAATGTTTTAGATATTAAATTGGTTAGTTAAGAACATTAATTGAGCAAATTTAACGCTAAAACTTGGTACAATGCCAAGAGCATCTAGATCTAGTGTTCCCGCTGCACATGTAGTTAACACAACGCCTGACCAAGTTTAATATTAGTTATGAAGGCAAATTGAATATAAATTATACAACGCTACTCCATAACTCCTACAACTCCTTGCATGGACCATTTCTGGGGGCGTTTGTTAACTACAAGACTTTATAGCTCTAGGTACTGAAGTACTGAGACAAAGTTAGTTTGATAATTTCCTCTTCCCATGTTAAAATATGGAATGTGATTTATTTCATCTTTTTCACAAAACCGAATATCAAACGATTGAGCTAAGAATTGAGCTAATAATCAGAATGTTAAACCCTGCCCAAGGCTATTTGCAAGATCTCTACGACCAAATGTCTTGAACAAATTAATTAAAATATTTCGGATCGGATTGAAATAACCTTCTCTAGCCAAACGATTGTTATGCCTCAATGTTTTCTTGTCTATATTGCTTGTGTTTACAATATTCTTAGGCATCAGTTGTACCGCGTGTCGGGACCGAGGCATGAAATCGGTGCGTTAGAGGCGCACCTCGACTTCATCTCGGCGACGCCCGCCGCCCGTACTACCACCGGCAATCTGGAAGCTTTGGTCAGACTTGCACCGGAAGAGAAGCAGAAATGGCTGCAGTACTTCAATACCAAACAAATGACTTACACTAAAGTTATTGATAACCTGGCCGAGTAAGTTACGAAGACTTTAAACTTTCAGTTTTTTTTACAATGTAAGGTGGCAAACGAGCAAGCGGCCACCTGAATCCACCGAA